>CAVMKG010000859.1:0-57714 GCA_963682025.1 Cordilura impudica | reverse complement strand
AACATATGCTGATGATTCAGCTTTAATAGCAACAAGTGATAAAGCAGATATTGCTTCAGCAACGATCCAAACTCAACTTAACGAAATTGAGTTATGGCTAAAGAAATGGAATATAAAAGTTAATACCCAAAAATCTACCCATGTAACGTTTACTTTAAGAAAAGGAGATTGTTCAGTGCTTACATTAAATGGAACCCAAATCCCAAAACAAACTAAAGTTAAATATCTTGGACTTCACCTGGATCGCAGACTTACTTGGAAAGATCACATTAAAGCAAAAAGGCAACAATTAAATATAAAAACAAGAAAAATGTATTGGCTTCTTAATCCAAAATCAGAGCTTACTATTAACAATAAACTTCTTATTTACAAAACAATACTGAAACCAGTTTGGACTTATGGCATACAGCTTTGGGGGACAGCTAGTAACTCTAATATTGAAATCTTGCAAAGATACCAATCAAAAACTCTACGGTTGATAACAAATGCACCATGGTTCGTAACTAATAACAATATTTACAAAGATTTACAGATTACTACAGTTCAAGACGAGATTAATAGACATAGTTCAAGATACATTGACAAACTTAGTAACCACAGTAACCCATTAGCCATATGCTTATTAGATGAAAGTGAGGAAATAAATAGACTGAAAAGGCACCATATATTAGATTTACCTTATAGAAAATGATATCTTATTTTACAAATTTGTAAATAATTTAACTGGATTAGTGTCCAGATTATGTTAAGTTTATTTAAGTTTAACAAATTTGCTTATTGTTGTATAAAAACAGATTGTAAATAAAAGAATTAAAAAAAAAAAAAAAAAAAAAACTATTGTTTATTAAAGTGTACTATATTTCATTAGTAATCAATAAACGAAAAAAAAAATTAAGTTCGCAAAATCATTTATTTACGAGATAAGAGCTAAATTACCATCTAATTGTAAAAAGATAACAAAATTTTCATTACTTATTCTATAAGAAAAAGATATTTATAAAAAAATATTGATAAAAAATTTAAAACTAATGTCGTTTTCTCTTCTGACAAAAAAATATCGCAATTTATTTGCACTTTTTTCGAAAAGTGTATTTTTTTATATATTCTAAATTAAGAGCAACCTTATTTTATACATGAATCGAAAGGTCTCAAAGTCGACATCTCGCAAGTCGCAAAAAATTGCTCGCATTGACTTCCTTCAGGTCATAATGTAAATATATTTTTCAATTGTTTCCCTTTTTTGAATATATTCACCCTATTACTTCGAAGGGGGTAATAATCAAAATTTTTTTGCATTTTATGTACACAGCACTTTGAGACATTTCGATTGATGTTTAAGATAAGGTTGCTATAATTCATAATATAATAATGGTTTGAAGTACTTAACTTCAAAATTTTTTTTTGTAATTATCAAGTTATGTTATAGATAAAATGACTTTTCATTTTCAAAAGCTGGAATCGAAAGAAAGTTGAGTAAATTTTTTTTTTAATTATTTGATACACAATTCCGCTTAATTTTTAATATCTATTAAATATGGACTAAGAATCTTAAATCAATGATGTGGTACTTAGAAAATATTGTCAAAAGTTTTTATACCCTATACCACTATGTGGTATAATGAGTTAGTGCTGATGTTTGTAACTACCAAAAATTTTTGATCTTTTATTATACCGATCGACTCAAAATCATTTTCTGAGTTCATTTGCTATGTCCGTCTGTCCGTCCGTCCGTCCGTCCAAATCACATAGAGGTATAGGGTATAATTAAAATAATAATATAAAATTAAAGAAAACCAATAGTTATTGCAAGTCGTAAGTAATTACAGAACACAATTTGAATCGCACACTAAATCATCCTTAAATACACCAAAATAAATAGAATTAATTATATATTTCATAATTAATTATATATTTCATACTATTTTGAATAAATTGTCTTTTTTGTGGATCTTTTTATTTTATTTAAAAAAATATAGATAGTTTTTATAAATAAAATAATTTTATAACAAAATTGGTTAAAAGCTGTTTCAATTTATATTCGCAAGCAATAAGCAGATAATTGCACCAAAGATTATTTTGATCCCAGAAGCACTGAAGGGTTAAAAAAATAAAAATTAACCGAATTATTTTTCTTAAATTCTAAATAGTGGTTTCATCGATTTCAATAGAAAAACTCGTTCTCCGTCATTTATTTTTAAAATATCTTAAAATCCAAAGCTGGCCTTGGCAAATAATGGGTTAACGTTCTCGGATTTATCTCAAATTTTAGGAGCGGAAGTTCTACACATTTGGTTATTATATTTTAAGCATCGCATCTAAAAATTCAACAGCACTTACAAAATATTTTAATTTTTTGAATAAATTGTCTTTTATTAGCTTGGGGTCATATGTGACCCCAACTCCAAAGGGTTAATGAGGTCATATTATTTTTTCCGAAACCCTAGGCTATTAAGATAAAATATAATATTTAAAAGTAGACAAGTGATGAATTTTTGATACAAAGTATTTAGAAATATTACATTTACAGAATATTTTACAAAAATACCATTTTCTCGAAATCCGCGAAAATTAAATCCTTGCCAAAAAAAATTCTGGCATAGGGATTTTTTTTTTTTTTTTTTGTTTTAAATTCATTTATTTTCAAAAAGAAAAATTCATTACAATGGAAGCCACTCAGCACCTTGAAGGCATTTTAGAGGCAAGTTGGCAATAATATATTGCATAACTTAAGAAATATTATCTAGTATGTACAATAATAAAATATAACTAAAAAAAGAAAAATATATATATATGGGGGATTTCATGTCAAGTGCACTTGAAAACTTTTGAAACCGATGACTTCCGATCGGGATGAAATTTGCAGCAAGGTTAGTCCTATTGGATAGTAGTTTAGACACAATTTTTCAATAAGATCGGTCCAGATCTCTCTGAGTTAGAGGGGATCAAAATTTGACATTTTGGCCAAACAGGCGTTTCTTCTCATCCATGTAACTTATTACCTATTGTTCTTAGAAAATTTTCTCCTAAAGAGTTTAGATAGCTATTTATTCAATATTTCGGAAAAAAATACTTAAAAAAAAAAATTCGACTTTTTTTTTGCTAAATTAAAGCATTTTTTGCCTTTTTTTTCAAAAAGGGCATTTTTTTTTTTTTTTTTATAAGAAAGCTTAGGATTTTTCCTTTAAGAGCTTTTTGGTCGCTTAGTGGGATGGGAGTGGGATATCTATCAAAATAAATGTTTTGTAACTCAAGACAACGGTTTTTCAATTTTTCACAAATGCACTATTTTGAATTTTTCCCGATTTGTGTATAAAACCTTACAAATAAAACTTATACTGAGAAACTAGACAAATTAATCTTTCCGAAGGTATGTAACATACCTTCATAACATAACAGAAGAGAATGGTTATCTGTAACCTGATAGAGTTATTTGCACATTTCAATCTGAACACGAGGATGTTAGAATTGGCTTCACGAAATTAACCCAAATGAGGCCAAAACATTGCGTTTTGGCAGAAAGCAGCGGAACTCACACAGTATGCGTTTGCATTTACCATGAAAATGTTACACTGATGTTGAAGGAAATCAACTTAAAGTATTTAACAGATGATTCGGCAGAAGATTTACACGATTACCGCGATTGCCTTAAATTGACTATGTGTCCTAATGCAACAACTTCTTGCCACTTAGGTGAATGTACCAATTGCCCGAAAACCACATTCATCAAAGAAAATTTAATCAACTCTTTAGATCGAGAATATATAGAGGAGGTCAAATTTGATTCTTGGATTCAGACTGACAGATGCACATTGAAAACAATCATTTTAAATGTGGATGATTTTGTGGAAGAAATGTGTACAGGATTGCTAAACTTGAGAACCCATGACTTTTTAGTCGAAGAGCAATGGTCATTCTTCAAGGATTTGAAGATGCATTTGAAGTCTGGTGAATTCGTTATTTCATATGATTTCGCAGAAAACTATAAACATGTTCTTCAGGATGCCATACAAGGATTCCACTTCAATAACGACCAAGCAACTATATTCACAGTAGTTATTTACCACATGAAAAATGAAAAACTGGAACACAAAAGTATGGCAATCATATCCGACGATTTAAAACATGACACCGTTGCAGTTTTTGAGTACCAGAGAGAATGCTAAAATTTCTAAAATCTAAATTTACAGTAAGGAAGGTATACTACGTTTCGGACGGAGCTCGTCAACATTTTAAAAACAAAAGTAGCTTGGCAAATCTTATGGCCCATGAAAAAGATTTTGGAATGCTAGCTGAGTGGCATTTTCATCCTACTGCTCATGGTAAAGGAGCATGTGATGGTATTGGAGCGAACCTTAAAAGAAATGCAGCGAAGTATAGCCTCCAGTGCTCTCATCAAGATCGCATCTTAGATGCGACTGCTTTATTCCATTGGGCAAAGAGTTATTGTAAAGAAACTAATATAGTTTTTAGTAGCAAAGAGGATCATCAGGAAACATTGAAAACGCTGAAGAGCAGAGTCGATGCTGCGGTAACAACCGATGGCACCGCTCAATACCATGCTTTTATACCGCTTGTCGATGGAAGACCCAAGTTGAAAAAGTTTTCTGCCTCTATTCAATGCGATTTCTTTCCAAAGACAAAAAATAAACCAGCAGCGAAATCAACAGCTGAACCTAGTAACACCAAGAAAGGATTGACAAAAAAAACCAGTAAATAAAGGCGACAAAAAAGATGGATGAAAGACTGGGTATTTAAAAATTTAAAAGACTTAAATACTTCATCAGCTACAATAAATTAAGTATAACAAGTAAGAAAATTATAGTCGGTCTAGACCGACTATACGATACCCTATACCATGCGTTTAGAAACCCTATCTCTTAGGCCCAACTAACTGGACATTGAAAATAAGCAAAAACCAAATTTGAGTGGGATTTTTATTAATTTTTTGGCTGCAGATATGAAAAAGTTCATATCGGATGCTATATCTATGAAGGGACTAGGTCCTAAAATGGACCGATCCTGATCATGTTTGGTAAAGTCTCTTGTATTTTGCAAAAATATGTAGAAACAAAATTTGAGAAGAATCTGTGCAATATTTTTGTTTTTTAATAGATTTAAGTGAAGATCGGGAAGCAGCTCCATATGGGGTCAAAGGGATCATTTTTGGACTACTCATTAGTGGATGTAATGAACGCATACAAACCCAATTTGAGTAAGATCTATGTGACAATTTGGATCTTATGGCAATTTATGTCGATTTCATATGGGTAATTTGTATGGGGGCTAGGTCTGAACATGGACCGATTCTCACCAATTTCAATAGCGTTCATCCCATGGGCGATAAAAGCTTATATACCAAATTCCATCAAAATATATTCATATTTGCGACCTGCAGTTTGATTACAAGCTTTACATGGACACACAGACGGACGGACGGACGGACGGACGGACGGACGGACATTGTTAAATCAACTCAGAAAGTGATTCTGATTCGATCGGTATAATTAAAGGTGGGTCTAGGTCAAATATTTTTGGTTGTTACAAACAGCAGCACAAAGTCATTATACCCAAACCACATAGTGGTATAGGGTATAAAAATAGTTATGATATAAATGGATCTAATGCAATTAAGATTAAATTTTAATAAATTATTTATCTTTTTAATATTATTATTATTATACATTAATTTAATTATTATTAAAAATATATAAAAAATAATAATTTTTCAACATTTCTATAGAAAAAAATCGATTTTTTCCTGAGGTTAACATATTCTGAGTATTACAGTATCGAGGGTATAAAATTTTAGTTAGGTATGTTATATACCTTCGGAAAGGTTAATTTGTCTAGTTTCTCAGTATAAGTTTTATTTGTAAGGTTTTAGACACAAATCGGGAAAAATTCAAAATAGTGCATTTGTGAAAAATTTAAAAACCGTTGTCTTGAGTTACAAAACATTTATTTTGATAGATATCCCACTCCCATCCCACTAAGCGACCAAAAAGCTCTTAAAGGAAAAATCCTAAGCTTTCTTATGAAAAAAAAAAAAAATAAATAAATGACCTTTTTGAAAAAAAGGCAAAAAATGCTTTAATTTAGCACAAAAAAAAAAAAGTCTACAAAAAAAAATTTTTTTTTTAAGTATTTTTTTCCGAAATATTGAAGAAATAGCTATCTAAACTGTTTGGGAAAAAATTTTCTAGGAACAATAGGTAATAAGTTACATGGATGAGAAAAACCACCTGATTGGCCAAAATGTCAAATTTTGATCCCCTCTAACTCAGAGAGATCTGGACCGATCATGTTGAAAAATTGTGTCTAAACTACTATCCAATAGGACTAACCTTGGTGCAAATTTCATCCCGATCGGAAGACATCGGTTTCAAAAGTTGGTGCACTTGACATGAAATCCCCCATATATATTTACATATATTAAACTTAAAAGAAGAAAAAAAAAATGATATTTTAACATTTACATTAGAAGTTCCTCTATGTTTTGATGTAAATAATTCTTTAAGCTAGTTTTGAAAATAGAAAGGCTAATTATATTTTTCAAACTTGACGGTAAACCATTATATTCACGACTACCCATGTACTCAATACGTTGCTTCGTTGTTTCCAGCCTACACCATGCTACTGCCAAATTCATATTATTCCTTGTATTGAGTGAATGCTGATACATCAAAAAATGTATGGTATGATGACCAATGCTGTTTAAACGCTTAAAAACATACATTAGTAGTTGCATTTTGTAGATGCCATAAATAGGTATTACAGTTGGAAAAACGTCGGTATATAATGATACAGTTGAATGTGTGATTGACAGATTAGCTGCCACTTTTAAAGATTTATTTTGCATACGTTGCAACCCTTTTAACTCAGAACTTTTCCTATATCCATACAAAACAGCTAAATAATTAAAATGGCTTTGAACTAGTGCGTTGTAAATTAATAATTTGTTCTTAAATTTGTATAGAAAACCAACAGCTTGGGCTGCTTTCATCTTAATATTCTGGATATGTTGACTCCAAGCGAGATTGCTTTGCAGTTGTATACCTAAATATTTAATATAACTGACTTCCATGATTTCTTTTCCATCTACAAACACACTAAAGTTGGTATTATCCGAATATGGTTTAAATCTCATCAATCGAGTTTTGTTAGCATTTAGGAAGAGTTTATTTATTCTCGTAAACTCTGATATTAATGCCGCTTTTCGTTCTATATATGCTTTGGCTACAGTTTCATGCTTGTAAGGGTAAAATGAACTAATATAATCTGCCTAATTAAAAAGTTTACCAGTAAGTTCAAGATTTCTCAAGTCATTAAGATAAATAGTAAACATTAAAGGTCCAAGTACGCTGCCTTGCGGTACACCATATTCAACTTCACTAAATGAACTTTTACGACCTCCAATCTGGACAAATTGCTTCCGATTTCTCAAATAACTTCCCAAAAGAGATAGTTCTTTTCCACATATACCATAAAACTTAAGTTTTTGTAGCAAGATTACATGATCAATTAGATCAAATGCCTTTGTAAAATCGTAAAATAAACCTGCACACCACGATATCCATCATCTAGTCCTTTACAAATAAAATTAACGATATTTACAGCAGCTTCCTCCGTACCACACGCTTCTCGAAATCCATATTGAAAATCATTTAGTAAACTATGGGTTTTCATAAAAGTGGAAATTTTATTGTGCAAAATTCGTTCAAACACATTATCAATGCTAGATAAAATAGTGATCGGTCTATACATATCGGAGGTACAACTATTGATTCCTTTTGGAATCGGTATTACTTTATGAATTTTTAAAATATCAGGATAAATGCTCATGTTTACCATATTATTAAAAATATTTACCAAAATAGTAGTAAACTCATTCTTATTTTTCAGTATAATTTTGGGCAATATATTATCATGTCCAGCGCTTTTATTTGGCTTTATCTTTAATATAACATCCTGTACCTCTTCATATGTTGTATCATTAAGATGAAATATATTATTATGACGTATCATTGTTTGTAAAGAGTTAAAAGAGTTGGAAATTGCTCAATTTTCAGCTTGGCGTCCTTAATTGATTGAATAAAATAATTATTTAGCACCTCAGCCTTTTCAGAATCATCTAAAATAAGTTCACCATTAGAGTCTTTAATATTTATTGTTTTTTTTTCGGAATTCTTCCAAGTGTCTCATTTAACCTTCATCTCACCCTCAAAAAAACTTACGTTGTTTACCCTCATGTGTCGTTTTCCACACATACGGGATGTCTACATATTTTGCACTAGCAACATATATATTTTATTTAAAATCGTGATTAACCATCAATAACATATACTAGCAGATTTCAGCCCTCGAAATTCGAGTGCAAATTCTACCAAATTTTATTTTTTTATTAAATAAAGACCCTAAAGGTATGCTAATCGATTATAGCCAATTCACAAATCAACACAAAAAACAAAGTCATTTTTATTACAAACACAATAACAAATTTAATAAACACACACATAGCATTGTATAATTTTCTGTATGTGTTAGTAACAACTTTAAATGCAATGTACTCAAAATAAAGGGAAAAATTTTAAAATCTGAAAATCTGCAAATCGGCTAAAAAGAAATACCTTTCAAATAATATACGTTCGGTAAAAATCGGGATAAAACGGTAGAACAAAACATCGATCACAAGAAATCCTCTAGCCCATTAATATTATAGATTTTTATATTTTGGTATTTATTACATCAAATTAGTTTCTATTCAATACATTTAAATAAACATTAGGGTTATTAGTATGCTTCTTGGTAGAAACAGAATATCGTTTTATATACATTGCTCTCAGTTTTGACTTCTCGTAATAACATATGTAACATCTAGCTTTTTCTTCGATATTAAAAGAAACACATTATGATCTTTTTGGGGTAATGTCGAATGATACTGATGAGCGCTCTCCAGATTTTGAAGGTTGACGAAACATTGAAGATGTGGAATGTGCTATTGAGCAACTGGGCTCCCCCCACTGATTAATTTTGTAAATTGTTGCTAATACATATTCTAAGCTCACGCAAGAAAACTCTTCGCATTGTTTATTTGTTTGTTTGCCACTTTGGATAACAACTTTTGGGCAAATTCGCAAGATCAGAAAAACTTGCCCACTGTTATTTTATGGCTTTTCACTCTTCGAACATAATTCAAAACTACACGTTCACCTTAATTCTTTTCAGCTAAACCAACAACTGATTTACCCAAATATGGTTGCATTTTCTAAACGTAATAAGGTTTAGAGCAAACTAAAACCCAAAATTTAATTCCATATCGGCTTAGAAGGCATATGTTGTTGAAACTTGCATCTCCTATGAAAACCTAGCAGATGGTTTGCAGTAATAATAGTTCAGACCATTTGTCGAATATTTCACGAGTTGCAGTAAATTAGTCCGTAAAGCCTTTTTGATGTCTGCTTATAATGTTATCGAACCAAATAACACTATTCATGTATTTAAATGTCTTCTTCGACATCATCGCTCTAAATAAATCCAACATTGTCTCATTCTTTCATCTAAGTTGTCACAATTATATCCAAAACATTAGATTAGTTAGAAGCATAGACCTGTAAAGTCCAGCCAAAATAGGAACACCTATATATGCATGTAACAAGCTTGAGTCGATTTCGGTATAGGTTTCACAGCATTGTTCCTTTGCATATACATTTGGTCACTTCAGAATAACATTATCAATTATTTATATTGTATAATAGGTACACAGTTTGTCATAACATCAATAGGAATGGACATTTGATGGCAAATAATTATGTTTCTAGTACAAAATATATATAAATTACACATGTGTGGAAAACCACACACCAGGGTAAGCAACGTCACTTTTTAAATATCTCGTTGTAAAAAAATATTTTTGAATCAATTAACACGTTTTCTGTATAAAATTGATGCGACAGCAAAAGTCAAGAAATTTCATGAACATCGCTTAATTATTATTTTTTCTGTGTACAAAATATTTTCATATTGTGTGGTTTTCCACACAAGGGTGAGATGAAGGTTAAAAACCTCCAGCTCTTCTTGGTCACGTTGAACTTCATCTAGTTTATCTTTGTAGAAGTTGTTCATAGACTCTTTACAAGCTTTCTTTATAACACTGCTTACTCTTTTCAATCTTTCCTGAATATCTAAGTTACCAGGTTTTTTCGCCGTTGCTTTAACAGTTTGTTTTTGTAACATATTAATTTTTGCCAATTGAAAGTCATCCACGGAGTAATTTCTGCTCTAATGGACGTTTTTTGTCTTTTCTCAAAGGTAGAGTTTCTGACAACGTCCTCAACACAAAATACTATCAAATATGTATCAATAGATGGATCTCCTGTTTGGTCTAAATTCGGTAGATGGTTACGAATGTAATCATAAACGCGAATATAATGACAACATAAATAAACATTTTCTCTTAGTATTTGGTTTTGAACTTCAGTTTTGATTCTGCATGAAATAAGATTATGATCTGATCGTTCATATTCCACGGATTCAAAAGACAAACAACTTTGAATGTTACTGTAAATATGATCTATGGATGTTCCACTTTCCGGCCGAGTAACCAATCTATGACAATTTTTAAAGTCATAATTTGCAAGAAAATTTAACAAGTTTTCTGACGAACGTATATGTAAACTATCAATATTGGAATCTCCAGCAAAAATGCATGAATTTCGCCCATAACTATAAAGTAGATTCTCCAGGAACGATAAAAAGCTATCTGTGTTACATTTCTGTGATCGATAGAACGAACAAATTGTATAGATTTACCATTAATTTTGTTATTTTCTAATTTTAAAACAATCAAATCTGTATCTACTTTCACACATTTCAACTTTATATTGTAAGTGTTCTTGAATAAAAACTGACGTACCTCCATAGCCATCGGGTCTACAACAATGAACACTACTGTAACCTGGAATATTGTATAGTTGAACTAGATTTTCCATGAACCATGTTTCCTGAACAGCAATTATGTAGGGTAGCCGTGGTAACCTAGCAACTAAAGCTTTAAATTCATCAAATTTATCTATTGAAGAAATACTCCTACCGTTAATAGAGATTATTGAAAAATAGGAACTTGTATTGTTTTTAATGTAATTAGTAAAAGATTTTAAATTTAAAAAGTACTGATTATTAATCATAAGGGGAAAAATAATAAATTATATATATAAAAATATCAACAAATTTATAAATAAAACAAACTAGGGCGATAAATACACATCATCATTATCGGCTGCTGCTTCATGCTCAGTATTAGTACCAAGTAGAGATCTACGATTCCTTGAACGATTTGTTGTTGCCTCTAGTAACAGTTCATCCACCTCTTCTTCATTAGCAATGAATTTCGGCTTAGACAGCTCACTTTTTTTTCACAAAAATTTTACCACCAGCAGCATAGGCTGCACGGTACCCAACGATTTTTAATGTTTTTGCATGGTTTAGCAAACTGAGTGTTTCTCTACTAAGGAAGTCGTTAACGAAAATGTTTGATTCAGTTTCCCTTAACTTTGGCTTTACAGACATTAATATCTCTTAAGATTTTTTAGAATTAAATTTTACAACCACAGTCTGTTTCTCAGCTTTATCCTGATTTTTCTTTTCATACTTGCCAATCCTATTATTACGCTTTTTGACAAAATATGCGTCATCAATACTTTCCGCATTTAACTTTACACCAAATTCACTCGTAAGCTTTAGAATTGTATCGACAGCTGACGATCCATCTGTTACTTCCAATCCACTAACTAAACAATCATGTTTAACTCGTTGATCATTTAGAAATTTAACAGAATTTTTGAAGGATTTTCCTTCTTGCTTCAATATTTTGTTTTCCTTCTGGACAGCTTCAATTTTTTTCTTGTTTTCTACAACACCCTTCAATATGTCATCGTATTGTTTTGACATGAAATTCATAGTTTCTTGCAAACTGTCTAGTTTCTTTAAATCTCTTCTGATCTCATTCAGCTCAACTTTAATGGAACCACTGCTATCACATTGGTGACAAACAAACTCTGCATTTCCATGCTGCAAGAAGAATTCATATTTGCGTTTATCTAGTTGTGTACAAACTACATGATAAATCTTATTGTACTTGTCACAAACAATAAAATCATCTTCTTCTTCATCTACCACTAAATTACATTGGCTGCAATTTTTATACCCTATACCACTATGTGGTTTGGGTATAATGACTTTGTGCTGCTGTTTGTAACAACCAAAAATATTTGACCTAGACCCATCTTTAATTATACCGATCGAATCAGAATCACTTTCTGAGTTGATTTAACAATGTCCGTCCGTCCGTCCGTCCGTCCGTCTGTGTGTCCATGTAAAGCTTGTAATCAAACTGCAGGTCGCAAATATGAATATATTTTGATGAACTTCGGTACATAAGCTTTCATCGGCCATGGGATGAACGCTATTGAAATTGGTGAGAATCACTCCATGTTCAGACCTAGCCCCCATACAAATTACCCATATGAAATCGACATAAATTGCCATAAGATCCAAATTGTCATATAGATCTTACTCAAATTGGGTTTGTATGCGTTCATTACATCCATTAATGAGTAGTCCAAAAATGATCCCTTTGACCCCATATAGAGCTGCTTCCCGATCTTCACTTAAATATATTAAAAAACAAAAATATTGCACTGATTCTTCTCAAATTTTGTTTGTATATATTTTTGCAAAATACAAGAGACTTTACCAAACATAATCAGGATCGGTCCATTTTTGGACCAAGTCCCTATATAGATATAGCATCCGATATGAACTTTTTCATATCTGCAGCCAAAAAAATTAATAAAAATCCCACTCAAATTTGGTTTTTGCTTATTTTCTATGTCCAGTTAGTTGGGCCTAAGAGATAGGGTCTCTAAACGCATGGTATAGGGTATCGTATAGTCGGTCTAGACCGACTATAATTTTCTTACTTGTTCTTATTGTGTTTCATACTACGGCGATTTGCTTTAGACATACTTCATATGATTCCAATTCTACAGAATCTGCTTATTTGTTTAAAACTTTTTTTTTATTGTAAATGTTCAATTAAGATTTTTAACAATTTTTAATACTTTGCAATATCACTTAATTTTTTTGACGTTTACACGACAGAGTTGCCAACTTAAAATTCACACAGTTAATATCTAACATGCATTTAACAAGATCTTGAAGAGCTAGATCAATTTTTTAAAATTTTGTTAAAGAAAATGTTTCAAAATATGAAAAAGGAGTTTTCAAAATTTTATCAAAAAGATTTTCCATTTTCGGTCTCAATGCTTAATAGGTTTTAACAAAGCGGTAATAAAACAATACTTCATATCTGAGCACTAACAGGTTTGGAGACTAAAACAAAATGTTGGCTTTAATTAATTTCTTAAAGTTGAAAAGAATGACTTGGTCTGGGGCATTTGCTATTTCTTGGAAAGTATTTATTAGCTTTTGAAGCTTTATAGTTTCCTGGAAAGATAATTTAATACTGATCCCGAATTATATAACAATTTGAGGGAAAAATTAAACAATAGAACGAAATTTTCGTAAAATCTGAAAAAAAAAGTCATATCTTGCCCATATAAACATACTTGAAGTTTTCAATCGCGTTGAGCCACCTCTAAATGTTTTTTGATTGGCCCAAAACTTTGCATTTCTAAGTTTTTTTTTTTTTTTTTTGTTATTCGCATATTTCTAGGGGGTGCGACCTAGAGTTTGAACACTTTTTTTTTCTCCATATAACGAAGGACCATCCTAGTGTCAATGTAAAATTTGTTATCACACTACAGATCGCAAATATGAAAATATTTAGATGACATTTGATATATAAGCTTTTGCCAGTCATAGGGAGAACGCTATTGAAACTAGTAATAATCGGTACATGTTCAAACCAAACCCCCATAGATATGACTCCTATCATATAGATCTTGATCCAAAAAAAAAACCCTGTAGGAGATTTCTTAGTCATAGCCCTCATATGAATCTACTTCCCGATTCACTTAAATCTATCAAAAAATAAAATTATTGTATAAATTTTTCCCATATTTGGTTAGTTATGGTTTTGAAATATATAAGTGATTTTGCCATATATGGTCAGAATCGGCCCATTTTTTCACCTAGTATAGCATCTGATATAAACGCTTTCATATCTGTAGGCAAAAAAAAATAATAACAATGGGTAAAAACATATGAAATCAACCGAAAATATTAACATTTGTGACCTCATCACCTCCAAATTTGATAAGATTTTGTACACATGATCTATTTTTTTTTTTTTTTTTTTTTTTTAACGTTTATTTAATTCAAATTCATAATCTTAAACTATAAATAAACAAATAGTAGGAATATAAATTATTATACACAGTCCCATATTCGAGCTCTCTAGTATACTAAATATTAATTAACATTTTGTTTTTTGAAAATAAATAACACAATTTAAATGTGTATATAGTATTTGTGTGAAATTTTTATATAAATTACTTAATGTAAGGAAAAAATACCAAAAAATCATTACTTTTATATTTAAAAAAGATAAAAGCTATTGTCAAAGGATAAAAAAAAAAAAGAAGTGGAAGCTATTCATTGAGCCACCAATATTTTTTAATATTTATGTTCGGTATCATATTTTTATCATCTAGGTAAACGCTAGTATCAAATCTACGATTTTCAATAGTTAGTTTATTAGAATGAATTGCTTTAACATTGGCTCGCCTATAAATGTGAAAAATTATAGGTATGCCAAGTTCGTTCTGGATGTAACCTTTCCTATCTAGATATACGAACGCTTCTGGTGGTATATAACCATTTTCTAATGTATTAAAAATATATTCTTCACTTTCATAATATGGAGCCTTAATTAAATTATTAACTTTGCATTCACAGCTTTTAATAATGTGATTTCTGATCAAATGAATCATAAAATTATCGATTCTACTTATCTTCGCTGTCTTGTACAGTATTTTATTTGATATATATTTCTTAAAATCACTATTGGGGTCTTTATACAGTGATGTACACGCTCTTAAGCATTTCCTTTCAAATACTCTTATTTTCTCCATATAAGATGGTGCAATATTGAACCAAATTTCGCAACCATATGTTAAGATAGGCCTTATTAAAGATTTGTACAACATGACTTTAACTTCGTGATTAATATATCGTGAAAAAAATAGTTTTTTGTACATGAAAAATGCATTTCTTGCTTTTATTAGCTGTAAATTAATATGGTTATTAAAGTACAAAAATTTATCTAGAAATATGCCAAGATATTTAACCACATCTTTATTTGGAATATCAATATGACTATTAGATTTTATACCAAAATTTTTCCAATTTTTTTTAATATTATAATTACATTTTCCTACTGGGGGACGAAACAATATAGTTTCGCATTTATTAATATTAATTTTCATTTTCCAATCAGCTGCATAGGTTTCTACTAAGTTAAAATGATTTTGTAATTTATCGTTAATTTTTTCAATTTTGTTATCGGAGTGATAAATAATAATGTCATCAGCGAAACCAATTATATTATCTATTTTATTAAGGAGGTCATAGATGAACAAATTAAATAAGATTGGTGAGTTAACAGTTCCTTGTTGTAAGCCATTAACTATAACAAAATTTTTAGAACTTATTTGTTTATTATTACTGACAAAAAAGGATTTGTTGTTTAACATATTATATATAAGTATTATTAAGTATTGCGGAAATTTATATTTCCAAAGTTTATATATTAATCCAGGAATCCAGATACTATCGAATGCTTTTTCGAAATCTATGAGACACGCGCCCGTACAAAAAGATTTATTCATATTCCAATTTATATTTGAGATAAGTAAATGTATTGCATGGATTGTTGAATGTTTATATTTAAATCCGAATTGATTGTCATTTATTAAATTTTTATTTTCACAGAATTTTAATATATTTTTGTTAATGCATATTTCATAAACTTTACTTATGTTTGGTAATAAACTTATTGCACGAAGGTTCTTCGGGTTGGAAGTATCTTTATCTTTCTTTGGTAAAACCACAACTTTAGCTTCTTTCCATGCACGAGGGAAGTATGAATTATTAAGCATATTGTTGAACAGAGTACAATACTCAAGAATTATAACCTCTGGAATGTTTCTTAAAATAATATTGGGGATGTTATCCATACCAGATGACATTTTCTTTCTTAAATTATTGAAAATATAAAAAATTAATTCTTTTGTTACAAAATAATCATTCTCGAGAGTATCGTTTAGTTCGTTGGCCTTTTTATTTGCATTAAATGTTACTAAAGTTGTTTGGTTTCTTTCATATTCAGACTTCGTTTCTAAAAATGTAGAGAAATAGTTATTAACCTCGATATGTATTCTATTATTAGGATCAATTTCTTTGAAAGAGTGAATCGATTCTAAAAAGGACCCTATTGTATTAAGAATTTGATCTTGGTCTTTTATAATGAAGTTATTGTTATCACTCTCTATTTCTAATTGACCGGGATTAATTCCTGCATTTCTAAGCAAAGTTTCTTCTTGTTGTGGAATTTTTATCATGTTAATACACAACGGTTGTGACATTTTAAACTGTTTTTTGACTTCACTAAACATATTTGAGGCATCTTTCTGATTAATGCTTCCAAGTTTTTCCTTAAAATGTGTGTTAACTGCTAGAACAAAATTATCATTTATAAGTTTTTTTATGAGTTTTAATTTGTTTTTCTGAAAATTAAAATCAGCTGGGGTCAATAAATGTTCCAATCTATTGTGTTTTTTGATAATTGTTAGGGTTTTACTTTTTTCTAATTGCAATTTTTTAATAATTGCGTTGGCAAATTTTTCAACCGAATTTTCGCTTTTAAATTTTGGGACAGACTTTTCTATTGAACTAGTTATAAGTTTATTTAATCTACCCAAATAGAAATCTATTTCCGAATTAGTTAAATTCCTATTATTTGGTATTGTTTCATTACTATTTAACTCATTTAAAATATTGTTTTTGAATTTGTTCCAATTGGTTTTTTTATAATTGAATTTTAAGTCAGTTAACTCTTTAATAAAAGCAAGTGCATAATCGTTTTCATCATTTAAAATATGGATTTGTAAAGCGTTGTGATCACTATCATAATCCAGGGTTCGGAGACAATTTAATGCATTGACCTCTTTTTGTATAGCTAGACGAGAGTCAGCTATACATATATCTATGTATGACCCACAACGAGGATAAGAAGGTGTGACAGAAGCATATAAGCTGCATCTGAACATAATTTCATGAGATGACAACCATTCTTTTAGCATATTCCCTTTCGTATTGTGTGAGGCATTCCCCCAATCCATATGCTTACAATTTAGGTCTCCTGCTAGTATGTAATAATGGTTAGGATTATCCAAATTTAAAGTTTGAAAAAGTTGTAGCAATTCAGTTTTAAAATTACTGTTGTTATTACCTGAGGGATAATAAGATGATATTATGAACAAAAATTTATTGGCTAACAATGGTATTTTTACTATACATGTTTCTAAATATTTGAATGTATTAATAGTTTTATTAGTATAATTATTATATTTTATACCATTTTTTATTAAAATAGCTGTTCCACCTCCTCTTTTAGCGTCCGTTCTATCCTTACGTACTAGGCAATAATCTTTAAAGGTAACTTTATGTCTTTCGTTCAGTTTTGTCTCATTTAATAGCAACAAGTCCGGATTATATTTATTTATAAAATTACATAAATTGTATCTCTTACTTAAACTTATAAGGGAATTTACGTTAATTGCAATTATGTTAATACTTTTTCTAATTACTTCAGCCATTGCAACAGTTTAAACTTCTAACATCGAATAAATAGTATCTATTCTAGATGTTTGAATTTGTAAATGTTTATGTAAATTAATTATTTGGTTTGATAAATTTTGCATGGAGTTGTTTAGTTGTTCTAATGCAATTTGAATTGGATTGGTATTATTTAAATTCTGGGTATTGTTATTTTTCAATGTATTAGCATAACTAATATTTGGGTTTACATCGAATGTTGGGTTGATTGTTCTCCTTTGAGCCAAATTTTGTTTTTTAGCACGAAGCTTCTGTTGTAGTTCCTTATATTTTTCACATCCCTTGTAAGATGCTGGATGGCCGTATTTCTTGCAAAGTACACAAAATAGCTTTTCTCTTTCATTTTCAGGAACAGCATCCTGAACACATTTTCCAATTTCATGAATTTTTTCACATTTTACACATCTAGATGGTAAAAAACAATTTGATGCGCTATGAAAGAAGCCTTGACAGTTCCTGCATTGAGTAATTTCAGGTTTTCTCAAAGCTTCCCATTTAATACAGCGATAAAGAAGTCCTTTAATTGATTTAAGTTCGTTTATTTTACTTTCTCCAGTTATTTGAACCAAATATATTGGCAGGTCATATTTACGGTTTTCAGCTTTCTTTGTTTTAAATTGACTTACTTTAATAAATTTCAAATTTTGGTTTTGGAATTTACATAGTTCCTCATAAATCTCGATAGGGTCAATATTTGCACTCAGGCCTTTTAATAAATAAGTTTTTGTTTTAGTGACTTTTGGAGTGTAAGTAAAAAATTTTACATTTGTTTTTTGAAGGTATGCTTTAACTCTATTGTAGTCATTTATAGAGGTCATAAACAATGAAATTTTTTTGTTATTGAATTCTTTTATTTTAAATTCATTAATTTTTAACCCTTTTTTTATAAAATTAATTAGTTCATTTGGTTCAACACCAAAAATATTAAAAGGTGGTATTTTTTTGTTTTTACTTTGATTATTATTTGTATCGTTTTCACTATTTATATTATTCTCTTTATTTGTAGAGTTATTTGTTGTAACGTTTTTATAAGTTGTTAGATTTTCTGTATTTTGTACATGCTTTACAAAATGCTCTAAACATTCTTGATTGCATTCTTTGTCATTATCAAGAATTGCATAGTAATTGTTTTTTTGTTGTTTAGACATTGTATTACTTTGTGTTTGGTTGTTATTTTTTCTTTTTCTAACATTCACTATATATTCATCATTATGTGTTGATGCGTTATTTTGATTGTTTTTGTCATTATTGATTATTGATTTTTGAGCATGTTCGCTCATTTATGTTTAAAGTTTTTTTTTTTTTTTGTTTTTTTTATATGAGTCTATTTCTCTTGTTATAATATTTTTTTATTTTTTTTTTGTATTTTTTTTGTTTGAATATTACAGCAAAGTAATAAGATTATGTGTTAAACAATAAGTACACATCGAATAAACGATTGCAAAAAGGAAAATAAAACACCGATCTCCGCTAAACGTCCGTTTATCATGAAGGTCACGATCGAACTCCCATGAAAATGATTTGATTTTATAACAGGTATTTAATACCTTTCACTTGAGTTTTACGTTTACACTAATGTACACATGATCTATGGATCGGCACAATAATATTTGCCAACTTTCAGACATATAGCCTTCGAACTTTCAGAATTATGGCCATTCCAATGGCAAAAATCAATAAAAATGCACTCAGATGCCTTAACACAATTTTTAATATCTCGAAAAGTATTCATTGCACGTTAATAATCAAGGGCTCATTTTACAGACTAAAACATGCGCCATTCCAAAAAAAATTTTTTTTCAAATTTTCGATCAAGGATAATGTAAATAAAAAAGGACTAAAATTTCCAAAGGATATTTCTCGAAAATCAATATTTTTAAAAATTTCAACAAAATATATGTTAATTCTTATTATGTTTTGTACAAGTCTGTCAAATTTCAATGTGGAGTCTTTATTACAACATGAGTTATTAAGAAAAAAGCAGGCGAAGGTTTATGTATTTCATGAAATGTACCAAAATACAAAAAGGTGACAAATTACAAAAAGAAGGACAAATCAAATGTAACGGAACTTTTTCGACTTTTCTTTGCTTAAACTCTTTTTCTCCATTGCTAAACCTTTAATAAAAAGTACAACATAATGTATTATCATTATTAAACACTTTATTACAGCATATTTATTTATTTCTGAAGGATTTCAATTAAAAAATCTGCATCTGCCGCGTATCGCTTAACTTTAATTTTTTTTATCTACAGGTTCAATAGAATGCAGGTTTTGAGTTCCAGGAATAGTACGCAAATCTTTAAAACGAATTTGAAGGAACCGTGCTTCTTCTTCGTGGTCTTCTAGAGTTAAAAACTCGAAATTACAGTTCAAAAGATTTTGCAGGCACCATTCATATAATTGTTTTGGAGTAGTTATTTGACCTTGTAATGGACGCTGTAAACTAGCTCGACGTGCCTCTCTCTTTACGGTACCTCCAAGACCGTCACTTGGGCCTTTTCCATGGCTTGTTGCAAAAAAATGCTACTCAGCATTACATCCAAAATCTTCCATATGATAACATAAATTGATAAAGTTCTTTTTATTTTTAAACTGGGCAGCACTACCGTCTGAAAAATACGTGATTTTCTTCGGGGTTGTTTTAAACTTTTTTCTCAAAAATACATTCAGGTGGCGATGGAACAGGTGAACAGCTACAGAATCGTGTACAAGACAATCAGATATTATTATGAAGTTTGTATGTTGTGTTTTTCCATCTGATTTAAAATAAATAGAAATTGGGTATAAAGTGGCCTGAGAGTTGTTCCAGTGAAATCCCTGGACTGCATCCTGAATAGTAAAAGAAGCATTTTCTGGAAAATCGCAAACTGCTATATACTCATTTTCTTCCAAATTTGATTTTCTTTCGCTCAGATATGCTGCCTGCTGTTTTGCAATAAATGAATGAGGTAATAGAATTTCAAGTTTTTCACATAGGGAATCCACAAAAACGTCGGCTTGGCCAATCATGGTCTCCAAATTATCCCTATCTACACTTACCCATTGTTTATATGTTATTTCATCAATATCATTTTGCTCTAGTAATTGATTTAGTTTTACTTTTAAATTTTCAATTCCTGGACACTTGTTACATTTACGTAGGTGACACTTTGAAGAAGATGGAATGCATGTCATTTGTTTCAAACAATCTTTGTAACATTCAAACTGATAATTCGGAACACCAGCAGTTAATTTTTTTAAATTTATGGCATCAATCATCAGCTTCACATTTTGATGCTTTGTACAAACACACACGTTATGAGATCCACTCGCATTTGCTAGAATTATATTCCTCGGACGAAGTTGGCAAAACTTGGAAATACCTATTTTTATTCCATCATGTCGTTCCTTGAATAAGGCGTACATTTCTCTTAAGTTTCCAAGCAAAAGTCTTTTATTTTTCCTGACTTTTGTACCATTTTCAAAAAAAGACACGAAATCTTTCTGTCCGGGCATACACCTGCTGACGTCATCGGATTCATAAAAGGATTTTACTAAATTGCTTGTCACTGGTGAAATTGGACTTCCCAGTTTTGGGTTAGGCGTACTCATCACACCCTTTGTTTCAACCAAATGCTTAACTTTTGGCGCGATATAGTTTGTAACCAGGAATTCTTCCTCAATTTTATGTATTGCCCAGCTTTTTGGTAAAATTGTTAGCAGTTGGATTTTCTCGCTATTTTTTGTTAATGTTTTAAACTTTTCTTTTAATTGTTCTATTATTTCGGATTGTGGGCACATATGCGAAGTTGATTGTGCTGAACCGTGGAAAATTTTGTCTTGAATCGAATCACTTATTTTCCTGAATTTTCCATCTCTGTACCGTTTTTGATGTAACTTCTTCTTTTTTATCGGAGATTGTTCCAGATACGGTAAAGATTGGTTTAATTTTGAAATAGCAACTTCTTCCGTGCCTGACGCAATGTCATCTTCTTCCGTGCCTGACGCAATGTCATCGAAAGTATCTACATTTTCGTTTATGTCTGAACCTTCTTCCAAATTAGATTTATTAGATTTCTTCAGATGCGAAAATTTTATTCTACATGTCCCACAAATTTTATTTTAGATCGTAATGTTTTTATCCTTAGTATACTGTAGCATCCATTCTTGGACTTGTCTTAAACTTTTATTGCACCCAGTGTGACCGGATTTTTTAAAAGGATTACAGCAAAATGTTGAATGGAATGGCATATTTTTTTTTTTAAATACCACAACCGAATGAATTGTGCACGACTTTTTTGTATTGACAATAATTATAATTTATTTAAATATTTAGTCTCTTTTTTTTGTTTTTTCAAACGATCAAGTCACTTTAACACTATAACACTTTGACGTTTAGCACTTATGAAATCTAGTATTCAACTGAAGTTTGACTTACAGTCTCTGAACGATTTATACTGTTTTTTTTGGTACAAAAAATAGATTACAGGTAAAAAAATACACGCCTTGCTTTTCTTGAATTGGAAAATTTGCGTGAACTAGGGGTCATAAAATGTTTTTTAAATAGGGACTGAATTTGCTACTGCCAATAAGCCGACCACAGGTCATAAAATATTTGTAAATTTTTTGTGTGAACAGGCAATAAATATTTCGTCTAGGTTGTAAAGTCGAAAAAGTTCCGTTACATTTGATATGTCCTTCTTTTTGTAATTTGTCACCTTTTTGTATTTTGGTACATTTCATGAAATACATAAACCTTCGCCTGCTTTTTTCTTAATAACTCATGTTGTAATAAAGACTCCACATTGAAATTTGACAGACTTGTACAAAACATAATAAGAATTAACATATATTTTTTTGAAATTTTTAAAAATATTGATTTTCGAGAAATATCCTTTGGAAATTTTAGTCCTTTTTTATTTACATTATCCTTGATCGAAAATTTGAAAAAAATTTTTTTTTGGAATGGCGCATGTCTTAGTCTGTAAAATGAGCCCTTGATTATTAACGTACAATGAATACTTTTCGGGATATTAAAAATTGTGTTACGGTATCTGAGTGCATTTTTATTGATTTTTGCCAACTTGGAATGGCCATAATTCTGAAAATACGAGAGCTACGACACTGAAAGTTGGCAAACGCTATTATTATGTTTAACTTTCTCTTCGTACCAAAATTCATCCAATTCGAAATCGGTGCGGTCAACTCATTGGTTGATTTCATATGTTTTTACCCCAATGCTCCCCAATTTGGTTTATACTTTTTTCTACATCCAATTAGTTCTACCTAAGACCCCTCTCTAAACGACTATAATATTCTTAGTTGGGTTCCATTGAAATATTTTTCGCCTCCCAATGTGTCTTTGAAAACAAACGGCAAGAATATAAAACAGTTATTCTATACAAAAATTATAAGTATTTGAAAATTTATTCCATAAGGAATATACATTTCGGAGACTGTTTTATCGAAAAATTTACTGAATATGAGGAATATTTCTATAGAGGAATATACATTTCGGAGACTGTTTAATCGAAAAATTTTCTGAACATGATATTGTTTTCTATAGAAAATCTCTCAAAATATCAGACGGTTTTCCATCAAAAAAAGTTGAAAAGTTATTTTACAGAAAAATGCCCAAAATCTTCAAAATTTGTTTTATAAATTTAGATTAAAAAACACTGGTATACTCATTCAACAATTACATAAAGCAGAATCATAATTTTTTCAATAAATTTTCGTAAATTTTAGAACAATTTTCATTTTAAGTAGAAGGAAAAATAACGTATATTAAACCAAATTTTTTTATGCTAATATTAAGCCAGAAATTTTTGCATTAAGTAGTACGTTTTAAAACTTCATCCACAGCTGTCACTGGAATGTACTTCATTTTTATTATAACTTAAAATGATTATGTACATAAAAATATTTTCTATATTTTGTTGTAATTTCTATTCACCGCACATTAAAAACAATTTTCTTAAAGTTTTTCTCCATTTTTAATTGCCCACTTTTCTCAAGTTTTTCCAAGATTTCTAACTTTAGTAATAGAAACTAATAGCCATTGACATTGTATTTCATAAGTTTGAGACCTTGCTAACTTTTATAAATTGTTTGTTCTACACTCGAGATAATTTGTTAAGTGCTAGTTTTTATAATTTAAAGTTTTTGTAATTCAAAGTATGCCAAATTTAAATTTCATATTCATTATTATGGAACATTTTAATTTTAACTATTATTATTTATCCTTTTAATTCTTTTCTCTAAAAAAATTGCAAATTCAAATTTGTAAACGGATAGAATATTCTATAATAATTTAACATATTTCCGTATTCTTATTATAATTACACTCTAATTTCTACTGAATTTTTGTTCGAGTATAATATAATTTAACACAGAAAATTGAAAACTTAATGTTAGAATAGTTTATAGTTTCAAATCATGTACAATATTTTATGTTAACGTTATGTCTCCTGTGAGCTGTAAAAAGTAAGAGTGTTTAAAATAAAAATTTAAATATCCTAATGCCAATTATAGCCGTTTAAAATAAAAAGTAATGCAAATTTCTTGGGGAATATTTTTATTTTGTTAATTTAATAAGCTTCGTACTATTTTTTTTTTTTTAACTTGAACATCAATTCAGAATTTGGTTGCAATTTTAAGCTTGTTAGATACATATATTTTTTTCGCAAAACACGCTCACAATTGTAACTTTTAATGATTGTTTAGAAAAACCTATTTAGAAAATATTCGATATAACCTTATTTGGGTAAATAAAAATGTTGTCAATGTTAACTGTTTATTATAATGACAAACATTATGAGCCAATAAAAGGAGCGTATGAAAGGAAGTATAAATGGGCTCATATTTAAACAACTTTTTAGAACTATATAAGGCTTCAGAAAAACATATCTAATCTAATAGGCATTGAGTACTTAGTCCCAGTAAGATGCTCGAAGCATATCGCTTATAAAAAGTTGAACCTGCTGAACGGCAGTATTTGATGGATGAAACGATTAAAGTTGTGCCGCAAAGCTGCTTCAAGCAACTGCTTATAGTATTTATGGCCTACTTGGATCAAGAGGTAATTGCACAGACGTAGATATAATTTATCATAACACTTTTCGCTGAGTTGTGTTCCACAAGAGCGTCGTGTCTGCGTTCATCCGCCGCTTTCACGCGTTTGGCAGCCACACCACTGCCACAGTTGTCGCTAACATATTTTAATCGCCAAAATATATTTTTCAGATCATTCCAATATTTTTCATTTTAACAGATAAGAAAACGCAGAAGTGCTATGTAATTTTGTTTAGATATTTAGAACAAATTTTATTTCGAATGGAACCAGAAATATTTTAACGGACTACGAAACAGAGATGCGTAGTGCCTTAAAGGCAGTGTGCTCTTAATAATTCAAAGGATGTTGGTTCCATTATTACCAAGCACTGCGAAAATACAGTGCAAATAAAAAAGAACAGTATGCATATTTTCACTTAAGTAATTATTTAACAAAATTTACTAATAAAATTTTGCTCTAAATAACAATATGTGTAAGCTGAAAAATGAATTTGGGGAGTAAGTTCACTTTAAAAAAAAAAAAAAATGGGGAATTTGTTCATTTTATTTATTTTATTTTTTATTTATTTATTTATTGGTGATCTAGCACAACAAGACATAAAATCTTATAAATGATAGTGCTAGTGAGTATAAAATACATAAATGGGTACTTGATTGAAAATTATCACATTAAAGGCATTAGAAAAATAAATTTGTGAATTTGAGTTAAAAAAAAAAGAATAAAAAATAATTGTAGTATAAATAGTAATATAGACAGTTTTATAAGTTATTACAAAAATGCAAAATAGGAAACAAAAAAAGTGATTAACATAATTGTATTTCATAAAAAATTTAGTATTAAAATTTAAAAAATTTGGTTTTTAACATATGCAATCAAATTTTAAGATTAACGACATAAAAAATAAAATTTAACTAAAATAAATTAATAGTTCCTTGAACAGGTTTGCGTTGCCTATAAGTTGTGTGTTATCTGGAAGTTTATTCCAAAGACGAGTGGAAAAAATAAAGAATTGGCGTTCAGACAAAAGTTTTCGAAAACGTTGCTGAATTATTTTCTTTCCACGACAAGATCTTGCAAATTGGATTCTAATAAATAGATAAATTGGTTGTTTTTGTGTTATTATCTTGTGTAGAAACATAAGACATTTAAATTTAAGAAGATTTTCAAAGCTCATCTTATATATACGGTATGAAAACGTTGAAATGTGATCACGACGTCCCTTATCGAAAATGTATCTTGCAATATTATTGTAGGCAACACTTAGTTTACGAAAATCATCACAATCGCAATTGGCAAAAATTTCACAACCGTATAAAAGGACTGGAATAAGGTACGTTTTCGCTAACAACATATGAATGTTTAACGGTGTTGAACTTTTCACTGCCCACAGATTACGTAACATACCATAAAGTCTCCCTACAACAGAGTTAATATGGGCTGACCAAGTTAACTCATTATTAAACGTTACACCAAGATTTTTTGAAGACTCAACAAAATCAATAATGGTATTGTTTATTTTAATTTGAATATTATTACCTAATGTTCTTTTACTTCGCGATATAAATAGGCATTTGGATTTCGAAGGATTGATACATAATCCATTGGCATTCGCCCAGATGTACATTTCATTGAGATCAGTGTTAATATTGTTTACGCAAGATTGAATATTTGCATAATTAGAACGGTTATAAAGTTGCACATCATCTGCATACATGTGTATTTTGCTGAAGAATGTGACGTCTGGTAAATCATTAATGTATAAACAAAACAAGAGGGGAGCAAGGATTGTTCCTTGTGGAACACCTCTGTTGACATTAAGGGCGTTTGAAAATTTATCATTTAAATATACGACTTGCGATCTATTAGTAAGATATGAAGATACTAGATTACATGCAGCGTTTGAAAAGTAAAAAAGTTTTTCAAGTTTCTTTATAAGTATTGAATGAACAACCGTATCAAAAGCTTTATTATGATCTAAAAGAATTAAGAATGATACCATATTTTGATCCAGTTTTGACCTAAGATCATCAATAACGTAAGTCAATGCTGTGGTACAACTTCTCGTTTTCACAAAGCCTGATTGTCTAACACTTAAAAGATTTTTCTTGCTCAAGTATTTATTCATTTGTCTGCACATTAAGTTTTCCATCACTTTTGATAAGAAAGGAAGAATAGCTATGGGTCGGAAATCATTGTTTGGCTTAGGTATCGGAATAATTTTGGAAATCTTCAAACCTTCTGGAAATATTGATTTAGTTAAAACTGAGTTGAACAGATGGGTAAGGTATGGTAATAATTTAGGAAGTAACGCTTTTATAAATGTAGAGTTTATACCATCCATTCCAACTGCATTTGATTTAATAGAAAGAAAACTTTCTAGTACATCACACTGATCAACACACCGAAAGTTGAAACTATTTTTAATTGGGACACAATGTATGTCATTATAGATGTTTTGTATCGGTGGTAGGATATCAACATTTACAAACTTAGTGTTCAGTGCATTTACATCTATGTTCTGGTTACTTACTGTAGTGCGTTTTTGCCCTATACCAATATTCCGGATTTCCTTCCATTTAGATTTGCTATCAATAGCAGATGAAAATTTACGTTGATAAAACGTAGATTTTGCCTGCTGAATACATTTCACGACATCTCTTCTAGCAGATTTGAAGACAGCCTGAAGTTCTTGGGTTTTAAACCTTTTCCACCTACCATAAGCGTCATCACGTTTATTGATTAGTAATTTAATTTCGGAATTGAACCATGGTTGTTGATTAGCATTGACTAATTTGGTCTTCATGGGAACACATAACTCAAATATATTGTTAACATTGTTCTCAATAAAAAGTAATTGATCATTCACATCATCTAATGAGTAAATATGATTCCAGCATATGTTTTCGATGTGTTCATTTAACAAAGTGTAATCAGTATTACGAAAATCACGATATTTAACAAAAGTTGCTTGGCGGTTCATACAAGAATCATAATTCAAGAAAATAATATCATGTTTTGAAAAAACTGGTGCCGAGAGCTGATCATATAGAAGAACTTTAGATTTTTGGTTGACAAATACAATATCAATTAAACTGTTCGATGTGCTATGAAAGTGTGTTGGAGTTATAGTATTAACAGGAAACAGATAATTATTTGCATTAGTTCAATAAGGGGATTATCGTCAAATAAATTATTATTAAAGTCACCAATTATGATAATATCATCATATGATACTGTTAATTCCTCCAGAGTACTAATGATTGTTGTAACAATTATTTGACGATGTGGCCTATATATACTGCCAACTAAAATTTTCTTTTTATCCTGACTAGAAACATCGATAAATAAATATTCTATTTCGCTATCAGCTTTCGATCGTAATTTTTCGCAACACAATTAATACCGTCTCGCACATAAATTGCAACACCACCTCCTTTGGCCTTTATTTCGATACCATCAACTAATTTTCTTCTATCAGAACGAAAAAGTCTATAGCCAGTTAAATTAAAAACAGAATCACTAATATCCAGAGGAAACCATGTTTCTGAAACACATATGATGTCAATTCCTGTAGATGCAAATAAGTATCGAAATTCATCAATTTTTCAATTCAGACTTTGTGCATTTAGATGCACAACTTTAAGGCCTGTCTTCTGTCGAGAAAGAATTCGGAGCATATTGTACACACTGTCTTTGGAACGATTATTACTATCGACTACCATAAGTAATAAGTAATAAAACTATAAGCAACGCATACAAATATTAATTGGTTAAAATTTTTAAAAAATTTTGAAAGACTTAAGGAGCTGTACAAGTTAATCAAAAATTTAGAATTAATTTTAATAAAAAACATAAAGAAATTGTATAAATCAAATAAAAATATATTATGAAATTTGCAGTTTAAAACAAAATATAAATAATAATGTTTTAGATAAATAATTTTACTTAGATTAGACATCACCATGAGTTTCCTCCACGGCAACATCTGGTTCCTCGGACTCAGGAAATAACGCGTTCAGACGCCCAATCTCATCAATTATTTATCATTAGCCGACTTTTTTACGTAAACAAAACCATGCATAGTAAAAGCACTGTGGATACGATTTATTCTTTTGAGCCTAACAGCTGCGCGTAATATATTAAAATTAGTTTGTGTTAGATTTTCGTTTACAAAAAATTTGCTGTCGGAATTAAAACCAAGTTGTCTTAAGCAGAAGAAAAAATCTTTATTACTTTTCCTAAAACTCGCGTAGGATTTTAAGAAATAATTTTTGTCATAGGCAGACCACATCTTTACGATAATAACCGCATCTTTCGAATCAGTTTTATTTTTATTATTTTGGTTTTGTAAGCGGTAAATTGATTTTATTGCCGGAACAGATGTATTAATAGCATGGCAAATATTGCAAAATATATTCATCAGATCTTCATTTTCAAAAAATGGTATTTCATTTAATCTTAACTCACAAGCAACAGTATTATTTTCTTGATGTTTAATTTTGGACTTTAAAGATTTAATTTCATTTTTCATACTTATTATTTCTGCCGCGACTGTTTCAAGAGTGGTAACTCTCTCAGTCAACGACTGGATTTCATTTCTAACCATTTTGAATCTCTTATCAAGATCATTTAAGAGTTCATCTTTGTATTCACTGAGTTTGATGTTCATCATACTTTCAATTTTCTCGGTGACTCTTTCAAAATGATTATCCAAGTTAACAATGGCGTCAGCCATGTTTTAAAAAAATTACTATTGTTGGGCCGCCCGTGGGGCCCAACTCACCTTTTAAATAAAAAAACACTATTTAATATTTTGACTATTATTTTATTAAAAAACCCGATGTTGCTCTACTGCAGTCTAGAATTGAACTAACTGCTCTCCGTCTCTTGCACATTAATATAACTAAAAATTTACTAATATTATTTTGCCTATGCCAGCTTATTATCATGGGAACCATAACATGCTATGGTTTCCCAATAATTTGCGTGTGCAAATATTTGCATACGCTAGCTTAATTTAATTTAGAACACTAACTTCACTAACTTACTCATTTCCCAATAGCTTGCGCGTGTACAAAAGAATGCAAGTATCGTATAGCGCATTGTATATTGGTGAGCAAAGGGGTGGTGCGCGGGGTGTCAACTGCAACACGCGCTGTCCGTGGTATTGCTGACTCGCGCATTCGCCAATATGTTATTAAAAAAGGTATTGGGCGTGTGGAAGTGTTAACTCCCCCCTCCTCAAAAATCGGCGTCCCGCTGATCAGTTAGTGCCCCCGTTCGGATGATCGACAGGACTTAGGGCCGGCATGGTGATACGACCGAATATCTTCCTCCAAACTATGGTTAATATGATCGTCATTGCAATGACACACAACAGAATTGCAGCGTTTGATCCAAGTGACAGGTTTACATGGCCCATCAAATCTCGAATGTGCTCGATGTTCTTCACGTGGAGTTCATGTAATAGTTTCGTATCTATCTTGCGTGTTCCTTCGTGCGCGTTCGTTAATAAGGGGGGAAGCGCCTGTAGGCCTGAGATCCTTATATTTGTAAAATTCCTCTCTCCGACCGTAACCGTTTCGTTGAAGATTCGTATAAGGTATGTTCCGTTTATTTTCACAGTGTTCGTTTCAGATGAAACGTTGCCCCTGAAGTTGGTTACGTATATAAGATCGTTTTCTATCTGTTCCACTGTGGTTTCCTCATTTGAACGGAATGTGCAGTTCGCGGTGATACCCCTCAAATTTCTTGACAGGCATTCTTCCTCCTGGAGTCTTTCCAATTGTTCTAAGGTGCAAATCGTGACATTGTTGAGCGATGAGCAGCGATTCCGAATGCCATAAATGTTCTCGTGGTTCAACAGTACCTTGTCGTATTTCAAGTCAATTTGGCGGCCTAGGGATATAGCTGCTCTCAGGAGAATTTTATTGTATCTGCTGGATTCCACTTTTGGTATTGATATCACGTACAACAGCGATGTACCATTCGAAAATATACTTGGCCTACCGTATTCTATGGCCTCGATCTCGTTGTCGTATGGGAGCGATTCGATCTCGGAAACAATCTTACTAATTTCCTCCATATTTAGTAGATTAGTGTTGACGATGCCTGCTTTAGCGAGTTGACACGCTCGTACTATTTCCCCGATGTCTTCTCTTATCGTGATTACTTGGTTCAAGGCTTCACGCATTATTTCGTCTGATTCGGACACGACTATTTTATTGTTGTATCTGTCGATGAGGTCGTTCATTTTCTTCACCAAATCGTCTGTTGTGCCAAACAGATTATTGTTCACCACGTATTGTTGCTCGTTGCTCTCTATTAATCTTTGTTGGCTTTCCAGTATCTTGTTCCAATCTGTTGCATCTGGGTTGCCGGCAATCCATTTCCAGGCAGAGCCAATCCACTCTATAGATCTTTTGTTCCTCGTGATGCCTTTTACTGTTGTCATTCGGTCGTATGCCCTTTGGAGTTGATATCCGAATATTTCCTTGCCCTTTTCGTCCTTCGATGTAGCAGTGAAGACGTCAGCAGTTGTCCGAAGCATCTCCTCGAACCTCTCCAATTGTATCACATGTACGACGCTCAGATAACCGTTCAAAATCCATCCTTCGCCATCTTTGATAGTCACAAGCGGCGATTGATATTCAAAGACGTGGAAGGCTGCAACGTTGGTTGCGAGTAGAAAAAGGCTTAAAAATTTAAAGTATTAACGTAGGTTAGTATGTGCAGCTTATAGTATCCGTATTCTAGGTGCAATGTATAGAGTTGGACAGAGCTTGGTGTTTAATACAATAGGTGTAAAATGTAAATCATGAATTCAAAGATCTGGGTATTATTCTTATTATAATTGCCTAGTTATAGTCCTCAAAAAAAAGTTTTCCTCTTATGTTATACAATTTTTGGTAATTATGATTTTCTAATTTTAAATAAAGGTTTTTTTTCTAAAAAAAAAAATTTTTTACAAATTCTCGACAATTAGATTTCTTAATCATAATTTCTATTACTAAAAATTTTTACAATTTCCATTATTTGTTTATATTTTTTTTTTCTTTTTTTTTTTCTTATGTTCTAAGGTTTCCAGGGTAGTTGCAAGGGTCACTTTACATTTTCTTAATCTCTGACTTATGGTATTTTTTTCCCGTTGTGGTGCGGATAGTTACTCTATTGTTGGTAGAAACTCTGTGCCGCTTGTATAGAGGTCTATGCTTCGGCTTAATCTGTCCGTCTTTGACTAAGATCTCCTGATTTTCGACAAGGTCGACTGGGTCCGATCTATTTCTGTTTAGACGGTCATTCGTTATCTTCTGCTTGTACTCGATTAGCCCACGAATGTCCTCGTTGACCTGGTCGCGGAAATTTGTCAGCTGTCGGTAGTTAAATCTTTCAGTTCTATTAAAGAAAATATCCGACGGCTTTCTACCAATGACCGAGTGTATTGTGTTATTGTAACGATCTACTGCGATGGTAATTATCTCTCTAGGGCCAAGATTCCCCATTTCCCTTGACAAACACCTATATATTTCGATGAGCGTTGAGTGAAATATCTCTACCTGGCCGTTGACTTCACTCTTTCGCACGGGTGTAAAGTATATTTCTATGTTCAAAGATCTAATGAAATTTAAAATAGTTGGGCTCAGGAACCCCCTTTCATTGTCCGACACGATCATACGAGGTGCGGTAAAGTAATGTAAAACCTTGGCTAGTTTGTTCCGCAAGTGGATCGCTGACCGATTCCTAATGTGAAAAAGTTTTGCGAACTTAGAGAATTTGTCAATACAGCTGATAAACTTAAACCCCTGAATTTCAAAAATGTCGATATGCAGGATTTCGCACGGATATTCCGGGATAGGAGTTGGTTGAAGTTTAGGTTTACTGGGGTGTCTGTCATATTTGTTAAACTTACAAATTTCGCATGTTCTAGTGTACCGCTTAATGAGACTCCCCATGCCAGGGAAATAGAATCTTTCCAATATTTGTTGACCATTTTCTCTCGGGTTGCGATGGGCTCGCCCATGTTCTTCCTCAATTATTCTACACATTCTCTCGGGGTTGCCCACATCTTCGACTACACGCTGCGTAATTCTTATTCTATATGAGACAAAGTGGGCCAAATAGACTTCGTTTAATAACGAAATAAAGCATTCGGGTATCTTGATGCCGTTAATGCAGGTCGGGCTTAAGCATTTTTTCAATATCTCGGAAGGGGTTTCTGCAGTCAGCTGTTCAATGGTCGCATGGTACCTATTAAAGCCGGGATGTGGCTGTATATGGCTATGCAAATCCTTGCCCTGCCTGATTATTATCTGGTTCCTGAAAATGTTCAAGGGAGCTTCGACATGGGGGATAAGATCGCTGCCATCTTGGTCGGCACTGTGCATCGTAGCGTCAGACCGGAATGATTGCCTTTCCGAGCCTTCGTCGGCTGTTGCGGTCTCTGAACCAATTTCAGAGGCTGTGATCGTACCTTCGTCGCAGGTTTGTATATAAGTTCGTAGTTATATTCTTCTATCCTGGCTTTCCACCTTTTCAGTTTAGCATTGTGATTCTGGTTGCCAAGTGCATAGGTGAGCGGCTGATGATCGGTAAAAATCCTGATTTTTTTCGCGCCGTAGAGGTAAGAGCGCAAATTGTCCAAAGCCCAGACTATAGCTAGCATTTCCTTTTCGTTGGTGGCATAATTTTCCTCCGTTTTCGCAAGAGAACGTGATATATATGCCACGGGTCTATCGGAATCCGAATGTTCCTGCGACAATACTGCTCCAATTGCGTAGTTTGAGGCATCCGTCGTCAAGTTGAAAGGCTGCTCAAAGTCGGGGAATGCTAGAACTTCTGATGACATTAACAAAGTTTTGAGCTCGTCAAAAGCTTGTAATGCCTCCTCATTAAGTGTAATGGAAATTTTTCTGGACATGTCCGCCCTGATTTGAGCGTTTTCACCTCTAACGAGGTTCGTCAATGGTTTAGCAACCTTCGCATAGTCCCTAATAAATTTTCTATTTTAGTCATTTTCTTCCTCTTTGTCCGTAGGTGAATTTTTCCTAAAATATCGTTGATAAGCTCCAGTTAGTAATTATAAGGTACTCTAATATTATGAACAAAAAATTGATCATCCGTTCTCTAACTATAAAAATATATGCTCCAATAATTCGTGGTAAATATCCCAACTTCCAGAAAATTATTTAAACGATTTCCCTGTAATTTATTCAGATGTTCAAATAATAATATACTTTAGAGAAAATTTCTCAGTCCGCACTTTAATAGTTTTCCGGAACTATCGTGGAACCTTCCAGGAATTTTCAGAGTGGTCCTTTAACTGAATTCTATAAAATTGTCCAAAAAAATATGTCTCCTATCAAATTCCGTTGGAGAGAATTTTCGCTTATATCAACTGACTAACACTTTCCTCGTAGACAAAAAGCGAGTTCAGTTTGTATATTTTCCTAACAAAGTTTAACACTTTTGCCTGATCTAAATTACCAAAAAGTTATCCACACGCGTAAAACTCCCATTAACTCAAAAGCAAATAAAATTGTTACAACCTTTTCTTTCATTTCCAAGAATTCCTAAAATGAAAAAATGTTACTTTTCCCTGAACGTTTTGTACGTTATTCAAGTCAAAAGTCCAAAACGCCATCAGCCAAATTATAGTTGCCATAAAAAGGAGAGGCCTTAGGACGGTCCTTTCCTCCTGAAATAGCAGAGTGTCACGTAGATTCCAACTAAAGTTCAGCAAATGTTACAAATCCAATGGTTGCCTTTCAGTGAATCTTTTCCTAACACGTAAATAATTTATACAATCAAATGCCGAAATTATCAATGTAACGTTTCAAAATTATTGTTTTACCCTGCTATGATTTTTCCTTATAAAACGTGTACCCTTAACATAATTTTCACTCTTCGATCGATTACATGATATTATAATACATCCGATTATATTAAATAATCACAATTCAATTTACCATCAATAATGATTGAGTTTTACTATTCGGTTATTAATCCTAATTGTTCCCCGTATCCATATGAAGAAAATTCGTAATTAGCCTATCATTTATCTTGATTGTTCTCTGTATCCTATATTAAAAAGATTTGTAATTAGTTATTAAGTTATTAATTAATGATTTTATAATTCCCATGTAATCAGCTCCATACTGCAAAAGAAAATATTCTCTCCTTATTATACCCTAATAGGTCCCCGTTTCCTTTTATTCCTTAGGTACTTCTTCCTCGCGATACGTTTTATCCTCGTTATTGCAGTTATCAATTTCCGCAGCCTTTCCCTTTCCTCTTCATCTACCGTATACAGATTTGCTATTGTCTCTAATCTTTCCTCGATCTCCTGGAAATACATTTCGTTCAAATATCCCCTTGGTATCAACGGAAAAAAATGGTTTATATTATTAAGAAAAACTATTAAATAAATGGTCCTCTATTTTGTCAGTATTGGTCGTAAAATTAAAGTTTAAAAAGAAATATAATTGGACGGAAGAGGGTTATCGCGCACCACAATTAGAGGTAATAAATCAAAATAATAATCATACCACGATCAAAGGTAATTAATCAAAACAAAGCCTTGCACTTACCCTTGAAGTTCCAATTCAATTCTAGACTGTGTTAGATTCTTAGATTGTGTTTTATTTATATTTAACTATAGGTTTATATTTTTACGTACTATGCGAAGTACATGTGATTGATGTTATGTTGAGTGGATCTAAAACGGAAAAGTTTAGATTTTCAATTATTTATTTTACTTCCACATTCTTGATTTAATTTAAAAAGATATTTTTAACGTCTTGGCTCATAGCTTCTTCCCCTTTCCTTTCACAATTTATTTCTTGTTTTTTGATAAAAAAAAGATTATTTTTCTAATTTTGTAATTTTTATTTTTCGATCATTTTTTATTTAATTATTAAAAGATTTTTATTTTCACCACTTTTTATTTTCTTTTTGGCATTAATTCTTTTATTTTTTTCCATTTAATTTATATAAGACTTTTTTATCATAATTTTATATCATTCAATAATTTTTATTTTTTCCTTCTCATTCATATAAAATTTTCATAACTTCTCTTTGGCAATTTCATTTTCTATTTTTTGCCATTTAATTTATGTAAATATTTTTTACAATTTCATATTTTCGATTTGGCAATTTAATAATTTCTATTTTTTGCTATTACTAAAAATATACATACAAAGGTCATCCTTTAGGTTCCCCGTGTACATATACTTGTCAGAGTAATTGGACTAATTTACTTTATTCATTCATATTTTTTATTACCTTATATCCCTTTAGATGGAGGATCGTGTGGTCCGGTTTCGAACAGTGAATGCTGACGTACTAAGGCACGATTTATCTCACCCTGTGAACCTTCCAGCTTAAGCTCTTAATTACCAGGCGAAAAGGAAACATCCGTACCCACTGAGTAGTGTAGGTTCTTAAGTTTACTACAACTTGTTGGGTAATGTCCTTTAGCCTTCTGTAATGTCACCTTTCGGTAAGGGAGCGTTCTGAAGCAAGGTTTCACGTTTTTCCAAAGGGATGAATTTTCATATTATCATAGTGACAAAAAATTTTTTACGCACTGGAGGGCCTGGAGTTCAGGATCGCAGCACGCTGGGCCTCATTTCAAGACCCATATTGGTCACTTTTTTTATTTTTTATCATGTTGCAGTTTACACAAGAATGCACACTTACCTGTTTTCGGGGGGAGACTGAAGGATACTTCGCTTTTTCAACTTTGGATATTTCCCTCTCTAGGGTTTCCAAAAAATAATTGATTTTTCATCCCCCGGAATTTTACTTCCTCAGGGAGTACTTCTTTCAATTTTACCCTTAGCTTAATTAACTATTTTAATAATTTCTCTTTTTCTTTTCTTATTCACAAAAAGAATTTTTAATTTTCCAAAAAAAGCAAATTTTCATTTTTAAATTCCACATATTCACAAAAAGAATTTTTTATTTTTAATTTTCAAAAAAGGAAATTTTCATTTCAAATTTCTCATTTCCACTTTCAGAACTTGTAAAACTTTTTGTATTTTATTTTCGAAAAAAGAATTTTTATTTTAGAACTTCTCGATTTCTCAAAGGACACTTTTTATTTTCTAGACTTTTTATTCTAAAAAGAAATTTTTTTCACTTTTTTCACCTTTATTATAATTTTTTTCTTAGGAAAAGGGATTATTTTGGCCATGAGCCAAGCACAGAAGGATCCGGCACATCCTTTTCACTCCGCGATTGGCCGGTCCCTGCTCGGGCGCCAGTTAACAATGGCGTCAGCCATGTTTTAAAAAAATTACTATTGTTGGGCCGCCCATGGGGCCCAACTCACCTTTTAAATAAAAAAACACTATTTAATATTTTGACTATTATTTTATTAAAAAACCCGATGTTGCTCTACTGCAGTCTAGAATTGAACTAACTGCTCTCCGTCTCTTGCACATTAATATAACTAAAAATTTACTAATATTATTTTGCCTATGCCAGCTTATTATCATGGGAACCATAACATGCTATGGTTTCCCAATAATTTGCGTGTGCAAATATTTGCATACGCTAGCTTAATTTAATTTAGAACACTAACTTCACTAACTTACTCATTTCCCAATAGCTTGCGCGTGTACAAAAGAATGCAAGTATCGTATAGCGCATTGTATATTGGTGAGCAAAGGGGTGGTGCGCGGGGTGTCAACTGCAACACGCGCTGTCCGTGGTATTGCTGACTCGCGCATTCGCCAATATGTTATTAAAAAAGGTATTGGGCGTGTGGAAGTGTTAACTTCCATGACTGTCATTAATTTGAGGGGAGAGTCAGTATTCGTTAAACGATGAGTTTTGCAAACACTACCCAAGAGACTTTATGGACTTTACTTATTTTTATTTTATTTAATTAATTATTTATTTAATTATTGGTCAGTGGGGACTAAGTACTGAACGCCAATATAATAAGGATGTAATGTGTGTTTGTTTGCTTGTATGACAATATTTAGAAATTGTTTTGTATTTTTCGCACCTCACATATAAAGTGAATTTTTAATATATTTAGATGACATTTGGTATATATATTGAGTAATATGACAGATAGAGCTTTGTAAATTTGTGTTCTGTCACCTATTATTTATATTAGTAACCATACCGAAAATAGGCGACATCGGATAAGTGGGCGTCGAACCTCCCATACAAAGTAATAATTCAATATTACATGTCTCGAGTCCTATGACAGAGACAGCCTTACAAATATGTCTGAAGTCATCTATTATTAATGTGAGTAGTCCGACAAAAATGTATGGTATCGAACTAATGGGCGTAGCATATATATCTGGAGTACTGTAAGAGTGAGAGGCTTGGGACTGCTTGCCCCCATAAGTTATTCATCTGATCAGTTGATAAAAACTGGGCGTAAGTAATGAGTGCATTAGATATTAATATGATTAGTCTGATGAAAATTCGGACAAGTGGGCGTGGCAACTCCTGTACAAAAAATATTAAGTACTACGAAAGCGACAGGCTTGAAACTTTTGGCAAATACGTTAATTACTAACTAGCAGATTCCAGCCCTCGAAATTCGAGTGCAAATTCTAGAAAATTTTATTTTTTCATTAATTAAAGACCCTAAAGTTATGCTAATCAATTAAAGCCAATTCACAAATAAACACAAAAAACAAACTCATTTTAATTACAAAGACATTAACAAATTTTATAAATACATATAGCATTGTATAATTTTATGTATGTGTTAGTAGCAACTTTAAATGCAATTTACTCAAATTAAAGGACAACATTAAAAAATCTTTAAATCTGCAAAATGCATGAAAAGGAATACCTTTGAAATTATATACGTTTGGTCAAAATCGGAATAAAACGGTAGAACAAAACATCGGTCACAAAAAATCGCCTAGCAAACAAAATTAAAAATCGCCACAGGTAAAAACGCCAAAAACGAAAATCAAAAATCGACAAAAAAAAAATTTCGAAATCAAAAATCAGTAAAATCCAAAATTTTCAAAATTAAAAATCGCTAAAATGAAAAATTGCCAAATGATATTCTAAATTCAAGGCCAATAGTTAAATGTTGACAAATTTAATATGGAAAATCCATGTTCTTCTCATGGGCAGCTATGTGTGCCTTGCTCCAGAGTAGGAACGCCGAAAAATTTCATAATTGTTGCACCGAATGAAACAATGAAAAATATTGTAAATCAGCAAGCATTGAAATAAAAAAATATAAAATAAATAAAATAAAATATTTTAATTGCACAACACAAACTTTGTAACAAGTAAGAAAATTACAGTTGGTCTAGACCGACTATATGACACCTTATACCATGCGTCTCATTACCCCAACTAACTGGACATAGAAAATAAGCATAAGCCAAATTTGAGTGGGTTTTTTATTAATTTTTTTGGCTGCAGATATAAAAAAGTTCATATCGGATGTTATAACTATATGGGGACTAGGCCCAAAAATGGAACGATCCTGACCATGTTTGGTAAAGTCTCTTGTATTTTGCAAAAATATATACAAACAAAATTTTAGAACAATTAGTGCAATATTTTTTGTTTTTTAATAGATTTAAGTGAAGATCGGGAAGCAGCTCTATATGGGGCCTATGACTAAGAGTTGTCCAATAGGGATCATTTTTTGACTACTGATTAATGGATGTAATAAATACAAACAAACCCAATTTGACTAAGATTTATATGATAATTTGGATCTTATGGCAATTTATGTCGATTTCATAGGGGTCATTTGTATGGGGGCTAGGTCTGAACATGGATCGATTCTCACCAATTTCAACAGCTTTCATTCCATGGCCGATAAAAGATTAAATACCAAATTTCGTCAAAATATATTCATATTTGGGTGCTGCAGTTTGATTACAAACTTTACATGGACACACAGACGGACGGACGGACATTGTTAAATCGAATCAGATAGTGATTCTGATTCGATTCGATCGGTATAATAAAAGGTGGGTCTAGGTCAAATATTTTTGGTTGTTACAAACAGCAGCAAAAAGTCATTATACCCAAATAAAACATAACAATAAGTCTCGGTAGGTCGGAGCGAAGTGCAATATTTATACCCTATACCACTATGTGGTTTGGGTATAATGACTTTGTGCTGCTGTTTGTAACAGCCAAAAATATTTGACCTACACCCACCTTAAATTATACCGATCGAATCAGAATCACTATCTGATTCGATTTAACGATGTCCGTCCGTCCGTCCGTCCGTCTGTGTGTCCGTGTAAAGCTTGTAATCAAACTGCAGGTCGCAAATATGAATATATTTTGACGAAATTCGGTATTTAATCTTTTATCGGCCATGGAATGAAAGCTGTTGAAAGTGGTGAGAATCGATCCATGTTCAGACCTAGCCCCCATACAAATGACCCCTATGAAATCAACAAATATTGCCATAAGATCCAAATTATCCTACAAATCTTAGTCAAATTGGGTTTGTATGTATATATTACATCCATTAATCAGTAGTCCAAAAATGATCCACATTGGACAACTCTTAGTCATAGGCCCCATATAGAGCTGCTTCCCGATTTTCACTTAAATCTATCAAAAAACAAAAATATTGCATTGATTCTTCTCAAATTTTGTTTGTATATATTTTTGCAAAATACAAGAGACTTTACCAAACATGGCCAGGATCGGTCCATTTTTGGGCCTAGTCCCAAATAGATATAGCATCTAATATGAATTTTTTCATATCTGCAGCCGAAAAAATTAATAAAAATCCCACTCAAATTTGGTTTATGCTTATTTTCTATATCCAGTTAGTTTGGCCTGAGAGATAGGGTCTCTAAACGCATGGTATAGGGTATCGTATATAGTCGTATACTCTAGACCGACTATAATTTTCTTACTTGTTTTAAAGTCATTTGGTGAAAATTGTTGCTCGTGTACGATTTCGCAATACTTATCGAAACTAACAAAACCCCACTTGCTTTCTGGGGCACAGCGGTGAGAAGAATTGCATGTTCTTCGGAAAAAAAAGTTTCAAAGAAGGTTCCAATCTACTGAATCGAATGCTTTTGTATAGTCCGTTATACATAAGTCAGCTGGTACATTTAATTGTCGTAATTTATCTATAACTTGGCATACATTTAGAATTTGTTCTCTTGTACTTTTCCCTGGAACAAAGCCAATCTGATCTACAGTCAAATAACTTTAGGTAGTTATGTATGATGTGAAACATAATTTTGTTCATGTGTGGTATAAGTGCTACAGTTCCTTAGTTTGCACAATTCATAGGTGAGCCCTTTTTATATACTGAAAGTAATATCGAGTAAAGTCAAGCTTCTCGCCATCTGTTATAATTCTATATATATATGTACAGGCTATGAATTAGTGGGATAGCTATTTCACAGCAGATTTAATAGTTTCGACTATGTCTGCTCTCTGAACGTTCATCTCGCTTGGTACTCAGTTATTATCAAAAAGTTTTATATAGTATTCTCTTAGTATTTCAGCCAGGGCTGTGTAGTATAAGTCGGATTAATTTTGGCTTGTTGGACGAAAAAAAAGTGAGTCCTACTCCGACTGCTAATAACATTAATTTTTTTTTTGTATTATTCCATTTTATTAGAACAAGTTATGAGATTTGACAAAATGTATTACAGCATAGATAATAAAAAAGTTTTTATTAAAACTCCCTCTTTCCTTATGCATATGAGTTTTGAATATCTCCGTGACTGGTGCGTGAATGTGTATGACCATCTTAATTAATCTTTGGCCACAACAAGTCTATGGACAAAGTTTCAAAGTTTAACTATTTTGCTGGCTTTCGTAGTACTTTGTTGGAAATTACGGTCAGTGAAGTATAATTGCTTGTGTTCTTCAAATGAACTAAGATACGCTGGGAATATGAAATTAAATGTTTGACTGAAACCGAGTTAGTTATTTTAAAAATTCTTTTTTACATAACAAAAGCAGAGCCCCCTTAAGCAGAGCCCCCTTCTCCAAACATGATCACGATACCATCCTCATAGAAAGTTTAAAGAAAATTTCGCTGTAGCCGTTTTATCTAGAAGAAGCTACGTATATGGCAATTTTCGGTTCTTTGCGGATATGATAAAAGATTTAGGAGAAACGATATTCCTGTGCCAGAGGTCGGCAACCTCTGGCTAGTGAGGCACATGCGGCTCTTTGGATGTAAAGCTGCGGCTCTTTAGTTCCATACACAGATATTATTTATTTTATAAAAAAAATTACTCAACTTTCTTTTGCCTTATAACTTGTTATAACTATGAGTCTTGCGACGCAAAAGGCACGGCACAAGTTGCCCTTTTTGTCAGGTATATGTCCTCCCAGAGTCCACAAGAAGAACTTCTGGGATTGCTACCGCTCTCTGGCCAAATTAAAAGGGACGAACGCTATGAATGCCGTGCAAAAATGCCTTGAAGACAATAAATAAATAAAATCGTTTCATTAGCAATTGATGACGGAAGCATGACAGGCACAAACAAAGGGGCAACAACGACTGTTTAGAGCAAAAATTCTTACATTTCACTGCATAATGCCCAAATATTTCCGGCCGAAATGGTTGAGGCCATGAATTTGGTAATCAAGATTATTAACAGCATCCTGTCAAAAGCACTCCACTCTACCATCGTCAGTTTAATGAATTCTTAAACGAAATGGAGACTCAGTGTTCCGACCTCCATCTTCACAGTAAAGTACGATGGCTTCCCAAAAGGTAAGGTGTTGAAACGTATTGCTTTAAGCTTGAATGAAATAAATACATTTATAAATGAAAAATGCATTAATCACCCTGAATTAGAGAACGAGAAATGTGTAGCATAATTGCATTCATAAGGTGCACGATAACTTTATTTAGTCACTTCTAAATAAAGTTGTCCAAAATATGTGCAATTACAAGACATTCGCTGACACGGAACTACATTAAAGTTCAATGCCCATACGCTGTGCATTGAACTATACAATTGCCGATACAGCGAATGTTTTTTTGAGTTATAAACATTAGCACCATACCACGAAATTGTTGTTGGTTGTTTTCGTGATTTCTGCTGTGTTATGCTTTCGGAGTATAACACAGAGAAAACAAATAAACCTACATGTATGTATGTATGTATATTTTGTTTATTCTGGTTTTATATTATTATTAATATAAAAAGAAATAAAAACATAATAAAGAGAATCATTAATCATTATTCATTGGATTGTAACAAGTAAACAATCACATTAAAAAAAGTGTGTGTTTTAATTAAATAGAAGTTTGAAAACATTTTAATATCCTTTTACTTTTTACATGGCGATCCTGCCAGGAGCAGTTCGTGACAGGACTCGAGAAAGGACCTTTTGCTCCTACTAAAAAAAAAAAGGAACAAAATTTTTTTATATATATAAAACAAAGTCCAAATCCAAAACCCAGTGAAAAAAAAAAATTTTAAAACATTTATTTGGAAATTGAAATTCCCAAAGGACAAAATAAAATTTGAAAAATATATATCACTAAATCGGTAAAAACAAAATAAAATTTTAAAAATATATCACTAAATCGGTAAAAACAAAAAAGGAACATTCATGAAGTTTTACGGCAAAATATTTTGTAGCCTTTAATAATTAAAAAAAAAAAAACAGAGTGCGATAAGGCGTTATTTTGTTCAAAGATTTGATTATAATTGAGGCAACAATCAATAATATAATGAAGCAGCAATCTATATGAACATCAGCTTTTAATTTAACTCCTTGGTCAGAGAAGAACGAAACGGGTGTGGCCAATACACCCGCAACAACATCGTCCACATCAACAACCAAAAAAAAAGGAGAACAAGTTTTATCAACAACGGTGACAGTTCGGTCAACCATCAAGAGCAGCCACAATCAAGAGCAGCCACAACCACCCGCAACAACCAATGGAATCATCATTTTCAACTGATAAATAAGTATCTATAATTTTATTTTTAATGTTAAAAAAAAAAAATAGTAATTTGTAAACAAGGAAGATCGCGGCCACAAGCGCTGCAATCAACCTAAATTTTTCTCTAAAAAATATTTTTTTTAAAAAAGGAAGATCGCGGCCACAAGCGCTGCAATCTTTGTTTTATTATATTATAATACTTTTTTTAAACGGAAGATCGCGGCCACAAGTGCTGCAATCAACCAATTCTTATTTTATTTGACAATATTTTTTTTTTGAAGAAAAACAGTGTACAAAATATTTTTTTTTTGTTTATAAATTTTGAATATGAAATTATTAATTAAAGGAGATTTTTTTTTATAAATCCAATTATCAGTTTTCTATTGAATTTTTTTTTCTTTTGTGAGGTAGTTTTAGTTTTTCTTTTGTCTTATTGTGAAAATGGGAAAACAACATTCAAAGATTGACAGACCTAATGCTAACGTAGTGAATGAAATAGAAATGACACAAGCACCTTCCAACACGGACACTTACTTGATAATACTAATAATAATTACATCAGCACAATTAGCTACAATTTTATATCAATTGCACAAGAAATCACTAGGAAAAAATTATTTTAGAGACGCGTCGGTAGCAAACCATTTAGACAAAATTTAAGATGGATCAGACTAAAGTCGGACCAAAGAAACTGACCATACAAGAATATAGGAAAAGACAACCACAATACAAGAAACTACGAAAGGCAGAGGAGAAACTGACAAATATACCCAAAATAGGCTTTCCAGCAATAAGGAAAATTATAGAAAATATAGGCTACAATAGAGAACTGGAAGACAGTAATGAAAATAGATTTAATGTGGATATCAACAGGGACTTAACAGAAATCGACATAAATAGCACAACCATTGAAATTTATAGGGCTCAAACTGAAAACGAGCATACCCCTATAGGAGAAAAGACAAAGAAGAAGAAAAATAATAGAGGAGGAGTAATAAAACGTATGAGGAGCGAGTACTCTAAGGTACAGGAGGAACATTTTAAACTAAATATGGAACTCAAGAAGACTAAAGAAATAAAAAAAAAAAGAATGATCAATTGACATTCAACTAAAGAAGTGGTTCTTTCTATTTAATATAACTTTTATTAAAAGGATAAATACTTAATACTTAATACTTAAATAATTAGGATGCCTAGACGGACCAGAAAATATATCGACGCCAAACTGAATAGGCCCTACCCGGAATTCAAACCATTGACCGAAGCGGAACATGAGAATCAGTCAAGAATACTGGACATAGCAGATAAGGAAATACTAAGATTAGCCCAGGAGGGATACTTTACAAACGGGATAGAAGACTTTAGACCCCCGGAATACAGACCCGAAAGATATAGAGACAAAGGGGCACAATCAATGAGGAACAATTAAAAAAAAAAAAAAAATATATATAATAAATGATAAATTACTTGACATTACTATATATATTATTAATATACCGTCAAGTAGGATTAACTGAATATATGGACACTGAAGTTGCAAATAAAGTGTCATTAATAGAGTATTATGAATGACAAATGGGAACTAATTATAGCCAACATACAATTTTTTCATGAGGACTTCAAGAAGTCATATAAATGTATAAATAAAAATACCTATATTAAAGACGAAACAGTAAAGAAACACTTAAAAACATTAATAGAAAATTACAACAATATATCAAGACTAGTTTCGAAATATAAACTAGATTATACGAGAGAACATCTGAAAATAGTAGTTGACATATTTTGGGACGTTAGAGATAGATTGGTGAAGATATACGCCAAATATGGTATAAAAGAAAATATCCCACACGATTACACGGAACAAATTAAATTGAACATTGACAAAACAATCATAATAAGTGCCAAACTAGGTCCCGAGACAATTGAGGAAGAAGATTCAAACGATAAGGGCGACACAGAAACGGAAGTTAAAAATTTTATAGGAGAAGTAATTGATAAAATAATAGCAAAGGAAGAAATAGATATGGCCCAAACAGTGGAACAATTCGTGGATACAGCATCCAAATTCATCTCGGACTACGATGGAGACGTGAAGAACTTGCAAAGCTTCATCGATGGTCTGATAATGATTGACCAATTGAAAGGAGCTCACGAAATAATAGCTGTTTCACTAATTAAGACAAAACTGAAAGGAACGGCCCGACAGCTAATAACAGATGAAACAACTATAAAACAAATTAAAGAAAAATTACAAGGTTCAATAAAAGGCGAACCTGTTGGTGGACTGATTGCCAAACTGATGAACATACAGCAGAGAAATAAAACGGCCAACGCATACACCAGCGAAGTAGAAGACTTGGCGAAAAGAATTCATAATGCCTACATTTCGGACGGCGTACCACCGGCAGCAGCCAGAGAATATACCACAAAAGCGGCAGTAAATGCCATAGTAACAAACTGTAACAATGATAATGTCAAACTTATCATGAAAGCGGGACAGTTCTCTTCATTGAACCAAGCTGTTCAGAAATTTATTGAAACCTGTACAGAAGCTTCCGGAAGTAAAGATACTGTGTTGTACTACAGACAACAGAACAGATCATATAATGGCAATAACGATAGAAATTTCCGTATTAATGACAATAATTGGCACCAAAATCGCCAAGGTACCTATAGAGGAAATAACAATTCCAAAGGTAGAAATAGGAATAACTACATGAATAACAGAAATCAAAACCAACGTGACAATAGGGAACGTAATTATCAAATTTCGAACAACTATAGAGGTCGTGACAGACAAGTCCGACCAATGGAAAGTACGAACAATACGTGTTCGGAAAACTTCGAATAGCCTCTGGGGGAAAAAGGGACATAAATATATATAAATTGAATCTTAACCTTGGTGTGTTTGTAAAATTTTTGAATTATAATACAAAACAAATGCTTGTTTTACTTGTGGACACAGGAGCAGACATATGTCTAATAAAAAAGGAAAATCTTGGGGAAGATAATTTCGTCAACGAACGGAACATAACATCAATTAGTGGTATAGGCAATGGAGTAATTAAGTCAATAGGTTCAACAGATCTGGAGATTTGCAGAAAGGATTTTGCGGTAACCTATGAATTTCATGTGGTACACAGTGACTTCCCTATACCATGCAGCGGAATCATAGGGATAAATTTTTTGAAAAATTTCAATTGTAGCATTGACTTTATAGAAGACAAAGAATGTCTTATTATGAGACCTAGAGATTTTCGAACCCTAACGATTCCGATACATCACACGTACACTGATGACTACGTCATTCTACCACCAAGAGCGCAGGTAATACGTAAAATACCATTTAACACTCAGCATGAGGAACTACTGGTATTGAACCAGGAAATAAAACCAGGCGTATACATTGCAAATACATCAGTTCAAGGCAATAACGCGTATGTTAGAATTCTTAACACCAACAAGGAAATTATAACACTAGATATTAATGACATTAGAACTGAAAATTTGGACGAATATGATGTTATATATCCGAATAACGAGCAGAAAATGGACAATAGGAAAGATAAAATCTTGGAAAAATTATCGAAAAATTTCCCTAAAGAATTCAAAAGTGAACTCACGACATTGTGCTTAAATTATTCTGACATATTCGCTTTAGAAACGGAGACAATTTCCACGAACAATTTTTACAAACAACATTTAAGGCTAGGTGATAACACACCAACATATATAAAAAATTATAGAATCCCACATTCACAGAAATTAGAAGTTAATAGACAAGTTAAAAAGTTAATAGACGATGATATAGTAGAACCATCAACTTCAGAATACAACAGCCCATTATTGATAGTACCGAAGAAAGGACTCCCGAACTCAAATGAGAAAAGATGGCGATTGGTTGTAGACTACCGACAAGTGAATAAAAAATTATTAGCGGATAAATTCCCACTTCCAAGAATAGAGGACATTCTGGATCAATTGGGTAGAGCAAAGTACTTTTCGTGCCTCGACTTAATGTCAGGTTTCCATCAAATTGAGCTACATGAAGATTCAAGAGACATCACGTCATTTTCAACTGAAAATGGCTCTTATCGTTTCAAACGACTCCCTTACGGACTAAAGGTAGCTCCAAATTCGTTTCAACGTATGATGACTCTAGCATTCACTGGTTTGAGACCATCACAAGCATTCCTATACATGGACGACTTAGTTGTGTTGGGCTGCTCTGCAAAACATATGTTGAACAACTTAACAGATGTTTTTGATCTTTGCCGAAAACACAATCTAAAGTTGCATCCGGAAAAATGCACATTTTTTATGCACGAGGTGACTTACCTAGGGCATAAATGCACCAATGAGGGCATTCTACCAGATGATGGAAAATATTCGGCAATTAAAAATTACCCAGTACCATCGAATGCAGATGAGGCCAGAAGATTCATTGCTTTCTGTAACTATTACAGAAGGTTTATTGGCAATTTTGCTGATTACTCCCGTCATATAACAGGACTTACGAAAAAGGGAGTAGAATTCTGTTGGACGACCGAATGCCAACAATCTTTTGAATATTTGAAAAACGCTCTACTCAGCCCACGGATACTACAGTATCCGGACTTCACTAAGGAATTTTGTATCACAACGGATGCAAGTAAACATGCATGCGGTGCAGTTTTGACACAGGAGTATAATGGTAGACAACTACCAATATCATATGCTTCGAAATCTTTTACCAAAGGTGAAAGCAATAAATCGACAATTGAGCAGGAACTCACTGCAATTCATTGGGCAATCCAATACTTTAGACCATATATATACGGTAAACATTTTTTGGTAAAAACAGATCATCGGCCATTAACTTACTTATTTTCCATGAAAAACCCCAGCTCAAAGCTGACTAGAATTAGACTAGATTTAGAGGAATACGACTTTACAGTCGAGTATCTCACAGGCAAACATAATTATGTATCAGATGAACTATCACGTATAACGATAGATGATCTGAAGAATATAAATGTGAATAAAGCAGTTCTCAAGGTAACAACGAGATCAGCTACGGCAAAATTAGACTTAAATAGAAATAACAATGAAAATGAAAATAATCAGCATTTAACGTACAATAAGCCCAATATATTTGAAGTCATAAACCCATCTGACGTCAGGCGATACCATAAGCTCGAGATGACTTCAGACCATTGTTTATTGAAACATGGCAAAAGGAAAATAGAGAAAATATTAATAAATGATTTATTTACTAAAGGGAAAATTGACTTCGGACAGTTATTCCCCAGGTTAGAATCACTAACCGGTAAATATAAGATAAATAAAGTACGAATGGCACCTAATGAGAAAATTTTCGAATTTGTCTCAATGCAAGATTTTAAGGCCAAGGGCAATATATTTTTGGATAAATTAAGAGTAGCGCTACTCCCAAAGGTGACCAAGCTGAATAATAAGAATGAAATAAATTACAACAATATCATGATGACCCAATACAAGGAGGTCATACAGGTATAACAAGGACAATTGGGAAAATAAGACGATATTTCTACTGGCCGAAAATGATCAAGTCGGTATCAGATTACATAAGATCTTGTAGGAAATGTCAAGAGTCCAAAACCACTAAACATACGAAAATACCAATGACTATAACGGACACTCCGATCGATGCTTTCGATACGGTCTTGGTAGATACAATCGGACCACTCCCAAGAACGGAAGATGGTTTTGAATATGCAGTCACCATAATATGTGACCTGACAAAATACCTGGTAACAGTGCCAATACGCGATAAAAGCGCGAAAACGGTATCCAAGGCTATATTTGATTCATTTATATTGGCTTATGGCCCGATGAGGACGCTCATTACGGACATGGTTACAGAGTACAAGAACAGTATCTTAAATGAGATATGCAAATATATGAAGATTGATAAGGTAACGTCTACAGCGCACCACCACCAAACGCTAGGAACGGTAGAAAGAAGCCATAGGACTTTCAATGAATATGTACGTTCCTACATATCAGTTGAAAGGGATGATTGGGATGAATGGCTGAAGTACTTTACGTACTGTTTTAACACGACACCTTCAGAGGCCCACGGATACTGCCCATTTGAGTTAGTTTTTGGATGAATCCCATATGGATTCAATAGACTTAACAATATAGATAGAATAGATCCAATATATAACATAGAAGACTACAGTAAGGAAATAAAATATAGATTAGAAGTAGCGCGTAAGAAAGCTAGGGATAAATTTATTAGAAATAAGGTATATAATAAGAATAGTTATGACAAAGGTATAAATGAATTAGATATAAAGGTAGGAGATAAGGTATTGCTTAGAAATGACACAGGACATAAATTAGACAGTAAGTATACCGGTCCTCATCTTGTGGAAAGTATAGAGGACAATGGGAATATAGCAATAAGATCAAAGAAAGATAAAAAACAAATAGTACACAAAAACAGACTGAAAACATATCATGAAAAATAAATACTTAATATCCCAAAAATTTTAATCTGTTATTCTTCACAAAATAAATTTGACTAAATAGAAAATTGTTTTTTTTTTTTTCTCTCAAAAATCTCCAAATAATTAATAAAATCATAATATATACACGTATTATTTGGTAAATTATTCCGATAAAATTTTTTTTTATATATACAAGATTCTTAAAAATATAGAAATAATAATGATATTTAACAAAATTTATATGAAATATTTTAAATCTCCAAATAACAATAATGTAAATTTTAAAAATTTCTTAATTTTAATTTTTTTTCTCAATTTGATTACAACTTATATAAAATTATTTTCTAAATAAAAGTCTCAACATAATTAATTAAAATTAGTAAAACCATATGTATTAATTACTAAATCACTATAATTTTAATTTGACAAAAAATATTAATATGAAAAATTTAAAAACTTTAACTTAATTTTTTTTTAAAACAATAATGTATATTAATCATATACATGTAAAATATTAAATAGAATGCTAAGATCATTCTAATTAAAAAGGGAGGTGGCATAGCCATCATATTAAATATATATTAGTTGAATAATCTTAAAAACTTTAACTAAATAATCTTAAAATATAAATAATCATATTAAATATATATTAGTTGAATAATCTTAAAAACTTTAACTAAATAATCTTAAAATATAAATAATCATATTAAATATGTATTAGTTGAATAATCTTAAAAACTTTAACTAAATAATCTTAAAATATATTACAATAAATAATCATTTTAGATATATATTAGTTGAATAATCTTAAATACTTTAATTAAATAATCTAAAAAAAAAATACACTACAATAAATAATACAACTTAATCATTTGTGTGTAGTTAGAATCATTTTATTTTAAATATATGTTAACCAAATAACCTAGAAATTTGAAAATTTACCCAATAATGTTAATTTAATAATCCTAATGTAATTATTCATAAGCACAACAATGAAAATATTAATTTTTAAAAGGAACCAGACATGTCAATAATTACAGACTAGATTTAAATTAAATTACTTAGTTCTATTATCACATCATTATATATGTTTAACTCCTGAATGTCTTAAGTACAGAAATCCAGAAAGCACGACAACTAATTTTATGAATGACAAGATCATTCAAATTAAAAAGGGAGGTGTAGCATAATTGCATTCATAAGGTGCACGATAACTTTATTTAGTCACTACTAAATAAAGTTGTCCAAAATATGTGCAATTACAAGACATTCGCTGACACGGAACTACATTAAAGTTCAATGCCCATACGCTGTGCATTGAACTATACAATTGCCGATACAGCGAATGTTTTTTGAGTTATAAACATTAGCACCATACCACGAAATTGTTGTTGGTTGTTTTCGTGATTTCTGCTGTGTTATGCTTTCGGAGTATAACACAGAGAAAACAAATAAACCTACATGTATGTATGTATGTATATTTTGTTTATTCTGGTTTTATATTATTATTAATATAAAAAGAAATAAAAACATAATAAAGAGAATCATTAATCATTATTCATTGGATTGTAACAAGTAAACAATCACATTAAAAAAAGTGTGTGTTTTAATTAAATAGAAGTTTGAAAACATTTTAATATCCTTTTACTTTTTACAAATGGTTGCAAAAATTTTATTTTATGGTGAATATCATAGCGAAATTAAAGGAGCTGAATCTAAAACTGCAAGGAAAGGGAACTCAGCCTATGTTTTGGTAGAAACATGTGTTTGTTTTGAAGAAAAATTAATTCTTTTTGCAGAAGATATTCAGAGCGGTAAATTACTTCATTTTCATTTCTAAAGCAATATCGCGATAAAACCAGTGCAACTGTTGACACGAATTGCTCCAGCACAGTTATAAAAAAAATTAAAAACGAATTTGCTGACAGATCTAAGCAATTCAAAACCAACAAAACCACTCTGGCATTCACAGTAAATCCTCCCAACGCAAATAGTAACGAAATCTACATTGAGCCATTTGGAATTGGTACTGAATCTCTAGAAATGCAATTGATCGATTTAAAAAGTAAAGCTTTACACAGTTGGAAAGAAAGTTGAAAGAGTTGGAAGTCCAGAAATGTATGTACGTAACGCAACAAAAGTGGACAGTAGGGTGGCCCTTCATTATATGGAGGGAAAAAAAGTGTTCAAACCCTCGGTCTCACTCCCTAGAAATATATGAATAGTAAAAAAACTGAGAAATACAAAGTTTTGGGCCAATCCAGAAACTTTTAGCCGTGCCTCAACGCGATTTAAAATTTGAAGTGTATTTGTATGGGGAAAATAATACTTATTTTCAAATTTTGCGAAAATTTCGTTCTACAGTTTAATTTTACCGACAAGATGTTTTATAACTCGGGATCTGTATTAAATTCTCCTTTCAAAAAGCTATAAAACTTCTAAATCGAATGAAAATTAATATAGTAAGATAAAATTTAAGAAAAGCAATAATTATTGCAAGTCGTAAGTGATTACAGAAAACAATTTGAATCGCACACTTAACCATCCTTAAATACACCAAAATAAATAGAGTTAATTTTATATTTCATATTCCTTTCAATAAATTGTCTTTTAGTTGTTTTAATTTATATTCACGAGCAATAAGCAGATAATTGCACCAAAGATATATCACAATGGATTATTTTGATCCCAGGAGCACTGAAGGGTTAAATAAATAAAAATTAACCGAACTATTTTTCTTAAATTCTAAATAGTGGTTTCATCGGGTTTAACAGAAAACCTCGTTTTCGGTCATTTCTATTCAAAAATATCTTAAAATCCAAATCTGGCCTTGGCAAATAATGGGTTAACGTTCTCGGATTTATCCCAAATTTTAGGAGCGGAAGTTCCACACATTTGGTTATTATATTCTAAGCATCGCATCAAAAAATTTAATAGCACTTCCAAAATACTTGAATTTTTGGAATAAATTGTCTTTTATTAGCTTGGGGTCATATGTGACCCCAATTACAAAAGGGTTAATGGGGTCCTATTATATTTTTCCGAAACCCTAGGCTATTAAGATAAAATATAACATTTAAAAGTACAAAAACCTTAAATTTTTAGATCCAGTTGTTAAAATTTTGTTTAAGAAAATTTTTCAAAATTTGAAAAAGGAGTTTTCAAAATGTTATCAAAAAAATTACCCATTTTCGGTCTCAATGCGCAATGGGTTAACAACGTGGTAATAAAACAATACTTCATATCTGAGTACTTATAAGTAAAGAGATCAAACAAAAATTCTGGCTTTAATCAATTTCTCAACGTTGAAAAAAATACCTTCAAATTTCATGAGCTAGTTTTTTTAGCACAAAAGTGGTCTGGGGCATTTGCTATTTCTTGGCGAGGTTTTATTTGATTTTCAGGTTTTATAGCTTTTTGAAAGAATAATTTAATGCTGTTCTCGAATTATGTAACAACTTGTCGGTAAAATTAAACTATAGAACGATATTTTCGTAAAATCTGAAAAAAAAGTCATATTTTCCCCATATAAATACACTTGAAATTTTCAATCGCATTGAGGCACGACTAAATGTTTTTTGATTGGCCCAAAACTTTGTATTTCTCTGTTTTTTTCTAGGGGGTGAGACCGAGAGTTTGAACACTTTTTTTATTAAGGGCCACCCTAGTGGGCAGCTTTAAAAGAGATGCCGCGAATTGAGGCACTTATATTCGACGCATGGCATAGTCTTCCAGATGGCTACAGTGAGGTGAAGAAGTTGGCATTTGGAGTGCTGACTATATTCGTACGAGCAAGCGTTATCTTGCATGAATATAATTAAAAGTAAAGTGAGACATTTAAATACGCTTCATTTGCAAATTCTTATCCTTTCTGCAGAATTTGTCATTTTTATAATTTCGTTGATTTTAATTATAATGTATTGAAAGTAAAGCGCGATATAATTGAATATATGACATAGTCTGTAGCTGATTTACGACCATACAATCTACTTGCCAGCTCTTGCAATCCGCCAGGGTCCGGACCATTGTGTGACCTCTCAGTCGGGTGAGGTGGGTAAGATGAGGCGGGGTTCGGTCGAACAAAAAAAAAGCCAACTAACAAACAAGTAAGAAAATTATAGTCGGTCTAGACCGACACTGCACTGATTCTTCTCAAATTTTGTTTGTATATATTTTTGCAAAATACAAGAGAACTTACCAAACATGGTCAGGATCGGTCCATTTTTGGGCCTAGTCCCCATATAGATATAGCATCCGATATAAACTTTTTCATATCTGCGGCCAAAAAAAATAATAAAAATCTCACTCAAATTTGGTTTATGCTTATTTCTTATACGCAGTTAGTTGGGCCAGAGAGATAGGGTCTCTAAACCATTGGTATAGGGTATCGTATAGTCGGTCTAGACCGACTATAATTTTCTTACTTGTTTCTAATGAATAGATTATTTTTTTTTTTATCAAAAAACTTTGTTTATGCGAGTACAATTTTTTGTTCCAAGAACAAATTTTGTTGCTCTTTAAAAACTTTAAAACTTTGTAAATTGTAATTTTTGACCTCTCCGACTCAAAAGGTTGCCGACCCCTGGCTTATGCCACCTGGAAACCAATTGAATACACATATTTATATTTTTCTCGAGTAGTGCCTAAATTTTCTTAGGAAACCGGTATACAGAAAGAAAGAATTTTCATCAGCGAGAGAAGGTATTTTATTATTATTATTATTATTATTATTATTATTATTATTATTATTATTATTATTATTATTATTATTATTATTATTATTATTATTATTATTATTATTATTATTATTATTATTATTATTATTATTATTATTATTATTATTATTATTATTATTATTATTATTATTATTATTATTATTATTATTATTATTATTATTATTATTATTATTATTATTATTATTATTATTATTATTATTATTATTATTATTATTATTATTATTATTATTATTATTATTATTATTATTATTATTATTATTATTATTATTATTATTATTATTATTATTATTATTATTATTATTATTATTATTATTATTATTATTATTATTATTATTATTATTATTATTATTATTATTATTATTATTATTATTATTATTATTATTATTATTATTATTATTATTATTATTATTATTATTATTATTATTATTATTATTATTATTATTATTATTATTATTATTATTATTATTATTATTATTATTATTATTATTATTATTATTATTATTATTATTATTATTATTATTATTATTATTATTATTATTATTATTATTATTATTATTATTATTATTATTATTATTATTATTATTATTATTATTATTATTATTATTATTATTATTATTATTATTATTATTATTATTATTATTATTATTATTATTATTATTATTATTATTATTATTATTATTATTATTATTATTATTATTATTATTATTATTATTATTATTATTATTATTATTATTATTATTATTATATTATTATTATTATTATTATTATTATTATTATTATTATTATTATTATTATTATTATTATTATTATTATTATTATTATTATTATTATTATTATTATTATTATTATTATTATTATTATTATTATTATTATTATTATTATTATTATTATTATTATTATTATTATTATTATTATTATTATTATTATTATTATTATTATTATTATTATTATTATTATTATTATTATTATTATTATTATTATTATTATTATTATTATTATTATTATTATTATTATTATTATTATTATTATTATTATTATTATTATTATTATTATTATTATTATTATTATTATTATTATTATTATTATTATTATTATTATTATTATTATTATTATTATTATTATTATTATTATTATTATTATTATTATTATTATTATTATTATTATTATTATTATTATTATTATTATTATTATTATTATTATTATTATTATTATTATTATTATTATTATTATTATTATTATTATTATTATTATTATTATTATTATTATTATTATTATTATTATTATTATTATTATTATTATTATTATTATTATTATTATTATTATTATTATTATTATTATTATTATTATTATTATTATTATTATTATTATTATTATTATTATTATTATTATTATTATTATTATTATTATTATTATTATTATTATTATTATTATTATTATTATTATTATTATTATTATTATTATTATTATTATTATTATTATTATTATTATTATTATTATTATTATTATTATTATTATTATTATTATTATTATTATTATTATTATTATTATTATTATTATTATTATTATTATTATTATTATTATTATTATTATTATTATTATTATTATTATTATTATTATTATTATTATTATTATTATTATTATTATTATTATTATTATTATTATTATTATTATTATTATTATTATTATTATTATTATTATTATTATTATTATTATTATTATTATTATTATTATTATTATTATTATTATTATTATTATTATTATTATTATTATTATTATTATTATTATTATTATTATTATTATTATTATTATTATTATTATTATTATTATTATTATTATTATTATTATTATTATTATTATTATTATTATTATTATTATTATTATTATTATTATTATTATTATTATTATTATTATTATTATTATTATTATTATTATTATTATTATTATTATTATTATTATTATTATTATTATTACTATTATTATTATTACCGACTATATTCAACAACATTCCAACTGAGATCCTAAGGGAAGCAAACAATACCAACAGAAGGAAGAAAATTCTAAAATCCCACATCATTAGCCAGCAATGAATACTCACTATTTCATTTTATTTTATTTTATCTAATCTGATTTTATCTCATATTTGAAAATTATTTTACAAAAAACAAAAACAAAACAAAAATATTTAAATGAATTATGTACAACATTTCTTACTATCCTTACCTGCAGACAAGCCGCACTGGCTTCGCGAGGTTAATTTAATAATGAAAGGTATTTCTTTTTTTTTTTGAAAAGTCTAATAAAATTAAAAAAAAAAAAAAAAAAAATTATTATTATTATTATTATTATTATTATTATTATTAATATTATTATTATTATTATTATTATTATTATTATTATTATTATTATTATTATTATTATTATTATTATTATTATTATTATTATTATTATTATTATTATTATTATTATTATTATTATTATTATTATTATTATTATTATTATTATTATTATTATTATTATTATTATTATTATTATTATTATTATTATTATTATTATTATTATTATTATTATTATTATTATTATTATTATTATTATTATTATTATTATTATTATTATTATTATTATTATTATTATTATTATTATTATTATTATTATTATTATTATTATTATTATTAAATTTAATGATTTCCA
>CAVMKG010000858.1:22500-74776 GCA_963682025.1 Cordilura impudica | reverse complement strand
TAGACAATAACAATAACAATAACAATAACAATAACAATAACAATAACAATAACAATAACAATAACAATAAACAATAACAATAACAATAACAATAACAATAACAATAACAATAACAATAACAATAACAATAACAACAATAACAATAACAATAAAATAACAATATATACAATAACAATAACAATAACAATAACAACAATAACAAAACAATTAACAATAACAATAACAATAACAATAACAATAACAATAACAATAACAATAACAATAACAATAACAATAACAATAACAATAACAATAACAATAACAATAACAATAACAATAAATAACAATAACAATAACAATAACAATAACAATAACAATAACAATAACAATAACAATAACAATAACAATAACAATAACAATAACAATAACAATAACAATAACAATAACAATAACAATAACAATAACAATAACAATAACAATAACAATAACAATAACAATAACAATAACAATAACAATAACAATAACAATAACAATAACAATAACAATAACAATAACAATAACAAAACAATAACAATAACAATAACAATAACAATAACAATAACAATAACAATAACAATAACAATAACAATAACAATAACAATAACAATAACAATAACAATAACAATAACAATAACAATAACAATAACAATAACAATAACAATAACAATAACAATAACAATAACAATAACAATAACAATAACAATAACAATAACAATAACAATAACAATAACAATAACAATAACAATAACAATAACAATAACAATAACAATAACAATAACAATAACAATAACAATAACAATAACAATAACAATAACAATAACAATAACAATAACAATAACAATAACAATAACAATAACAATAACAATAACAATAACAATAACAATAACAATAACAATAACAATAACAATAACAATAACAATAACAATAACAATAACAATAACAATAACAATAACAATAACAATAACAATAACAATAACAATAACAATAACAATAACAATAACAATAACAATAACAATAACAATAACAATAACAATAACAATAACAATAACAATAACAATAACAATAACAATAACAATAACAATAACAATAACAATAACAATAACAATAACAATAACAATAACAATAACAATAACAATAACAATAACAATAACAATAACAATAACAATAACAATAACAATAACAATAACAATAACAATAACAATAACAATAACAATAACAATAACAATAACAATAACAATAACAATAACAATAACAATAACAATAACAATAACAATAACAATAACAATAACAATAACAATAACAATAACAATAACAATAACAATAACAATAACAATAACAATAACAATAACAATAACAATAACAATAACAATAACAATAACAATAACAATAACAATAACAATAACAATAACAATAACAATAACAATAACAATAACAATAACAATAACAATAACAATAACAATAACAATAACAATAACAATAACAATAACAATAACAATAACAATAACAATAACAATAACAATAACAATAACAATAACAATAACAATAACAATAACAATAACAATAACAATAACAATAACAATAACAATAACAATAACAATAACAATAACAATAACAATAACAATAACAATAACAATAACAATAACAATAACAATAACAATAACAATAACAATAACAATAACAATAACAATAACAATAACAATAACAATAACAATAACAATAACAATAACAATAACAATAACAATAACAATAACAATAACAATAACAATAACAATAACAATAACAATAACAATAACAATAACAATAACAATAACAAAAACAATAACAATAACAATAACAATAACAATAACAATAACAATAACAATAACAATAACAATAACAATAACAATAACAATAACAATAACAATAACAATAACAATAACAATAACAATAACAATAACAATAACAATAACAATAACAATAACAATAACAATAACAATAACAATAACAATAACAATAACAATAACAATAACAATAACAATAACAATAACAATAACAATAACAATAACAATAACAATAACAATAACAATAACAATAACAATAACAATAACAATAACAATAACAATAACAATAACAATAACAATAACAATAACAATAACAATAACAATAACAATAACAATAACAATAACAATAACAATAACAATAACAATAACAATAACAATAACAATAACAATAACAATAACAATAACAATAACAATAACAATAACAATAACAATAACAATAACAATAACAATAACAATAACAATAACAAAACAATAACAATAACAATAACAATAACAATAACAATAACAATAACAATAACAATAACAATAACAATAACAATAACAATAACAATAACAATAACAATAACAATAACAATAACAATAACAATAACAATAACAATAACAATAACAATAACAATAACAATAACAATAACAATAACAATAACAATAACAATAACAATAACAATAACAATAACAATAACAATAACAATAACAATAACAATAACAATAACAATAACAATAACAATAACAATAACAATAACAATAACAATAACAATAACAATAACAATAACAATAACAATAACAATAACAATAACAATAACAATAACAATAACAATAACAATAACAATAACAATAACAATAACAATAACAATAACAATAACAATAACAATAACAATAACAATAACAATAACAATAACAATAACAATAACAATAACAATAACAATAACAATAACAATAACAATAACAATAACAATAACAATAACAATAACAATAACAATAACAATAACAATAACAATAACAATAACAATAACAATAACAATAACAATAACAATAACAATAACAATAACAATAACAATAACAATAACAATAACAATAACAATAACAATAACAATAACAATAACAATAACAATAACAATAACAATAACAATAACAATAACAATAACAATAACAATAACAATAACAATAACAATAACAATAACAATAACAATAACAATAACAATAACAATAACAATAACAATAACAATAAACAATAACAATAACAATAACAATAACAATAACAATAACAATAACAATAACAATAACAATAACAATAACAATAACAATAACAATAACAATAACAATAACAATAACAATAACAATAACAATAACAATAACAATAACAATAACAATAACAATAACAATAACAATAACAATAACAATAACAATAACAATAACAATAACAATAACAATAACAATAACAATAACAATAACAATAACAATAACAATAACAATAACAATAACAATAACAATAACAATAACAATAACAATAACAATAACAATAACAATAACAATAACAATAACAATAACAATAACAATAACAATAACAATAACAATAACAATAACAATAACAATAACAATAACAATAACAATAACAATAACAATAACAATAACAATAACAATAACAATAACAATAACAATAACAATAACAATAACAATAACAATAACAATAACAATAACAATAACAATAACAATAACAATAACAATAACAATAACAATAACAATAACAATAACAATAACAATAACAATAACAATAACAATAACAATAACAATAACAATAACAATAACAATAACAATAACAATAACAATAACAATAACAATAACAATAACAATAACAATAACAATAACAATAACAATAACAATAACAATAACAATAACAATAACAATAACAATAACAATAACAATAACAATAACAATAACAATAACAATAACAATAACAATAACAATAACAATAACAATAACAATAACAATAACAATAACAATAACAATAACAATAACAATAACAATAACAATAACAATAACAATAACAATAACAATAACAATAACAATAACAATAACAATAACAATAACAAAACAATAACAATAACAATAACAATAACAATAACAATAACAATAACAATAACAATAACAATAACAATAACAATAACAATAACAATAACAATAACAATAACAATAACAATAACAATAACAATAACAATAACAATAACAATAACAATAACAATAACAATAACAATAACAATAACAATAACAATAACAATAACAATAACAATAACAATAACAATAACAATAACAATAACAATAACAATAACAATAACAATAACAATAACAATAACAATACAATAACAATAACAATAACAATAACAATAACAATAACAATAACAATAACAATAACAATAACAATAACAATAACAATAACAATAACAACAATAACAATAACAATAACAATAACAATAACAATAACAATAACAATAACAATAACAATAACAATAACAATAACAATAACAATAACAATAACAATAACAATAACAATAACAATAACAATAACAATAACAATAACAATAACAATAACAATAACAATAACAATAACAATAACAATAACAATAACAATAACAATAACAATAACAATAACAATAACAATAACAATAACAATAACAATAACAATAACAATAACAATAACAATAACAATAACAATAACAATAACAATAACAATAACAATAACAATAACAATAACAATAACAATAACAATAACAATAACAATAACAATAACAATAACAATAACAATAACAATAACAATAACAATAACAATAACAATAACAATAACAATAACAATAACAATAACAATAACAATAACAATAACAATAACAATAACAATAACAATAACAATAACAATAACAATAACAATAACAATAACAATAACATAACAATAACAATAACAATAACAATAACAATAACAATAAACAATAACAATAACAATAACAATAACAATAACAATAACAATAACAATAACAATAACAATAACAATAACAATAACAATAACAATAACAATAACAATAACAATAACAATAACAATAACAATAACAATAACAATAACAATAACAATAACAATAACAATAACAATAACAATAACAATAACAATAACAATAACAATAACAATAACAATAACAATAACAATAACAATAACAATAACAATAACAATAACAATAACAATAACAATAACAATAACAATAACAATAACAATAACAATAACAATAACAATAACAATAACAATAACAATAACAATAACAATAACAATAACAATAACAATAACAATAACAATAACAATAACAATAACAATAACAATAACAATAACAATAACAATAACAATAACAATAACAATAACAATAACAATAACAATAACAATAACAATAACAATAACAATAACAATAACAATAACATAACAATAACAATAACAATAACAATAACAATAACAATAACAATAACAATAACAATAACAATAACAATAACAATAACAATAACAATAACAATAACAATAACAATAACAATAACAATAACAATAACAATAACAATAACAATAACAATAACAATAACAATAACAATAACAATAACAATAACAATAACAATAACAATAACAATAACAATAACAATAACAATAACAATAACAATAACAATAACAATAACAATAACAATAACAATAACAATAACAATAACAATAACAATAACAATAACAATAACAATAACAATAACAATAACAATAACAATAACAATAACAATAACAATAACAATAACAATAACAATAACAAATAACAATAACAATAACAATAACAATAACAATAACAATAACAATAACAATAACAATAACAATAACAATAACAATAACAATAACAATAACAATAACAATAACAATAACAATAACAATAACAATAACAATAACAATAACAATAACAATAACAATAACAATAACAAAAACAATAACAATAACAATAACAATAACAATAACAATAACAATAACAATAACAATAACAATAACAATAACAATAACAATAACAATAACAATAACAATAACAATAACAATAACAATAACAATAACAATAACAATAACAATAACAATAACAATAACAATAACAATAACAATAACAATAACAATAACAATAACAATAACAATAACAATAACAATAACAATAACAATAACAATAACAATAACAATAACAATAACAATAACAATAACAATAACAATAACAATAACAATAACAATAACAATAACAATAACAATAACAATAACAATAACAATAACAATAACAATAACAATAACAATAACAATAACAATAACAATAACAATAACAATAACAATAACAATAACAATAACAATAACAATAACAATAACAATAACAATAACAATAACAATAACAATAACAATAACAATAACAATAACAATAACAATAACAATAACAATAACAATAACAATAACAATAACAATAACAATAACAATAACAATAACATAACAATAACAATAACAATAACAATAACAATAACAATAACAATAACAATAACAATAACAATAACAATAACAATAACAATAACAATAACAATAACAATAACAATAACAATAACAATAACAATAACAATAACAATAACAATAACAATAACAATAACAATAACAATAACAATAACAATAACAATAACAATAACAATAACAATAACAATAACAATAACAATAACAATAACAATAACAATAACAATAACAATAACAATAACAATAACAATAACAATAACAATAACAATAACAATAACAATAACAATAACAATAACAATAACAATAACAATAACAATAACAATAACAATAACAATAACAATAACAATAACAATAACAATAACAATAACAATAACAATAACAATAACAATAACAATAACAATAACAATAACAATAACAATAACAATAACAATAACAATAACAATAACAATAACAATAACAATAACAATAACAATAACAATAACAATAACAATAACAATAACAATAACAATAACAATAACAATAACAATAACAATAACAATAACAATAACAATAACAATAACAATAACAATAACAATAACAATAACAATAACAATAACAATAACAATAACAATAACAATAACAATAACAATAACAATAACAATAACAATAACAATAACAATAACAATAACAATAACAATAACAATAACAATAACAATAACAATAACAATAACAATAACAATAACAATAACAATAACAATAACAATAACAATAACAATAACAATAACAATAACAATAACAATAACAATAACAATAACAATAACAATAACAATAACAATAACAATAACAATAACAATAACAATAACAATAACAATAACAATAACAATAACAATAACAATAACAATAACAATAACAATAACAATAACAATAACAATAACAATAACAATAACAATAACAATAACAATAACAATAACAATAACAATAACAATAACAATAACAATAACAATAACAATAACAATAACAATAACAATAACAATAACAATAACAATAACAATAACAATAACAATAACAATAACAATAACAATAACAATAACAATAACAATAACAATAACAATAACAATAACAATAACAATAACAATAACAATAACAATAACAATAACAATAACAATAACAATAACAATAACAATAACAATAACAATAACAATAACAATAACAATAACAATAACAATAACAATAACAATAACAATAACAATAACAATAACAATAACAATAACAATAACAATAACAGTAACAATAACAATAACAATAACAATAACAATAACAATAACAATAACAATAACAATAACAATAACAATAACAATAACAATAACAATAACAATAACAATAACAATAACAATAACAATAACAAAAACAATAACAATAACAATAACAATAACAATAACAATAACAATAACAATAACAATAACAATAACAATAACAATAACAATAACAATAACAAATAACAATAACAATAACAATAACAATAACAATAACAATAACAATAACAATAACAATAACAATAACAATAACAATAACAATAACAATAACAATAACAATAACAATAACAATAACAATAACAATAACAATAACAATAACAATAACAATAACAATAACAATAACAATAACAATAACAATAACAATAACAATAACAATAACAATAACAATAACAATAACAATAACAATAACAATAACAATAACAATAACAATAACAATAACAATAACAATAACAATAACAATAACAATAACAATAACAATAACAATAACAATAACAATAACAATAACAATAACAATAACAATAACAATAACAATAACAATAACAATAACAATAACAATAACAATAACAATACAATAACAATAACAATAACAATAACAATAACAATAACAATAACAATAACAATAACAATAACAATAACAATAACAATAACAATAACAATAACAATAACAATAACAATAACAATAACAATAACAATAACAATAACAATAACAATAACAATAACAATAACAATAACAATAACAATAACAATAACAATAACAATAACAATAACAATAACAATAAACAATAACAATAACAATAACAATAACAATAACAATAACAATAACAATAACAATAACAATAACAATAACAATAACAATAACAATAACAATAACAATAACAATAACAATAACAATAACAATAACAATAACAATAACAATAACAATAACAATAACAATAACAATAACAATAACAATAACAATAACAATAACAATAACAATAACAATAACAATAACAATAACAATAACAATAACAATAACAATAACAAATAACAATAACAATAACAATAACAATAACAATAACAATAACAATAACAATAACAATAACAATAACAATAACAATAACAATAACAATAACAATAACAATAACAATAACAATAACAATAACAATAACAATAACAATAACAATAACAATAACAATAACAATAACAATAACAATAACAATAACAATAACAATAACAATAACAATAACAATAACAATAACAATAACAATAACAATAACAATAACAATAACAATAACAATAACAATAACAATACAATAACATTAACAATAACAATAACAATAACAATAACAATAACAATAAATAACAATAACAATAACAATAACAATAACAATAACAATAACAATAACAATAACAATAACAATAACAATAACAATAACAATAACAATAACAATAACAATAACAATAACAATAACAATAACAATAACAATAACAATAACAATAACAATAACAATAACAATAACAATAACAAACAATAACAATAACAATAACAATAACAATAACAATAACAATAACAATAACAATAACAATAACAATAACAATAACAATAACAATAACAATAACAATAACAATAACAAAACATAACAATAACAATAACAATAACAATAACAATAACAATAACAATAACAATAACAATAACAATAACAATAACAATAACAATAACAATAACAATAACAATAACAATAACAATAACAATAACAATAACAATAACAATAACAATAACAATAACAATAACAATAACAATAACAATAACAATAACAATAACAATAACAATAACAATAACAATAACAATAACAATAACAATAACAATAACAATAACAATAACAATAACAATAACAATAACAATAACAATAACAATAACAATAACAATAACAATAACAATAACAATAACAATAACAATAACAATAACAATAACAATAACAATAACAATAACAATAACAATAACAATAACAATAACAATAACAATAACAATAACAATAACAATAACAATAACAATAACAATAACAATAACAATAACAATAACAATAACAATAACAATAACAATAACAATAACAATAACAATAACAATAACAATAACAATAACAATAACAATAACAATAACAATAACAATAACAATAACAATAACAATAACAATAACAATAACAATAACAATAACAATAACAATAACAATAACAATAACAATAACAATAACAATAACAATAACAATAACAATAACAATAACAATAACAATAACAATAACAATAACAATAACAATAACAATAACAATAACAATAACAATAACAATAACAATAACAATAACAATAACAATAACAATAACAATAACAATAACAATAACAATAACAATAACAATAACAATAACAATAACAATAACAATAACAATAACAATAACAATAACAATAACAATAACAATATCAATAACAATAACAATAACAATAACAATAACAATAACAATAACAATAACAATAACAATAACAATAACAATAACAATAACAATAACAATAACAATAACAATAACAATAACAATAACAATAACAATAACAATAACAATAACAATAACAATAACAATAACAATAACAATAACAATAACAATAACAATAACAATAACAATAACAATAACAATAACAATAACAATAACAATAACAATAACAATAACAATAACAATAACAATAACAATAACAATAACAATAACAATAACAATAACAATAACAATAACAATAACAATAACAATAACAATAACAATAACAATAACAATAACAATAACAATAACAATAACAATAACAATAACAATAACAATAACAATAACAATAACAATAACAATAACAATAACAATAACAATAACAATAACAATAACAATAACAATAACAATAACAATAACAATAACAATAACAATAACAATAACAATAACAATAACAATAACAATAACAATAACAATAACAATAACAATAACAATAACAATAACAATAACAATAACAATAACAATAACAATAACAATAACAATAACAATAACAATAACAATAACAATAACAATAACAATAACAATAACAATAACAATAACAATAACAATAACAATAACAATAACAATAACAATAACAATAACAATAACAATAACAATAACAATAACAATAACAATAACAATAACAATAACAATAACAATAACAATAACAATAACAATAACAATAACAATAACAATAACAATAACAATAACAATAACAATAACAATAACAATAACAATAACAATAACAATAACAATAACAATAACAATAACAATAACAATAACAATAACAATAACAATAACAATAACAATAACAATAACAATAACAATAACAATAACAATAACAATAACAATAACAATAACAATAACAATAACAATAACAATAACAATAACAATAACAATAACAATAACAATAACAATAACAATAACAATAACAATAACAATAACAATAACAATAACAATAACAATAACAATAACAATAACAATAACAATAACAATAACAATAACAATAACAATAACAATAACAATAACAATAACAATAACAATAACAATAACAATAACAATAACAATAACAATAACAATAACAATAACAATAACAATAACAATAACAATAACAATAACAATAACAATAACAATAACAATAACAATAACAATAACAATAACAATAACAATAACAATAACAATAACAATAACAATAACAATAACAATAACAATAACAATAACAATAACAATAACAATAACAATAACAATAACAATAACAATAACAATAACAATAACAATAACAATAACAATAACAATAACAATAACAATAACATAACAATAACAATAACAATAACAATAACAATAACAATAACAATAACAATAACAATAACAATAACAATAACAATAACAATAACAATAACAATAACAATAACAATAACAATAACAATAACAATAACAATAACAATAACAATAACAATAACAATAACAATAACAATAACAATAACAAATAACAATAACAATAACAATAACAATAACAATAACAATAACAATACAATAACAATAACAATAACAATAACAATAACAATAACAATAACAATAACAATAACAATAACAATAACAATAACAATAACAATAACAATAACAATAACAATAACAATAACAATAACAATAACAATAACAATAACAATAACAATAACAATAACAATAACAATAACAATAACAATAACAATAACAATAACAATAACAATAACAATAACAATAACAATAACAATAACAATAACAATAACAATAACAATAACAATAACAATAACAATAACAATAACAATAACAACAATAACAATAACAATAACAATAACAATAACAATAACAATAACAATAACAATAACAATAACAATAACAATAACAATAACAATAACAATAACAATAACAATAACAATAACAATAACAATAACAATAACAATAACAATAACAATAACAATAACAATAACAATAACAATAACAATAACAATAACAATAACAATAACAATAACAATAACAATAACAATAACAATAACAATAACAATAACAATAACAATAACAATAACAATAACAATAACAATAACAATAACAATAACAATAACAATAACAATAACAATAACAATAACAATAACAATAACAATAACAATAACAATAACAATAACAATAACAATAACAATAACAATAACAATAACAATAACAATAACAATAACAATAACAATAACAATAACAATAACAATAACAATAACAATAACAATAACAATAACAATAACAATAACAATAACAATAACAATAACAATAACAATAACAATAACAATAACAATAACAATAACAATAACAATAACAATAACAATAACAATAACAATAACAATAACAATAACAATAACAATAACAATAACAATAACAATAACAATAACAATAACAATAACAATAACAATAACAATAACAATAACAATAACAATAACAATAACAATAACAATAACAATAACAATAACAATAACAATAACAATAACAATAACAATAACAATAACAATAACAATAACAATAACAATAACAATAACAATAACAATAACAATAACAATAACAATAACAATAACAATAACAATAACAATAACAATAACAATAACAATAACAATAACAATAACAATAACAATAACAATAACAATAACAATAACAATAACAATAACAATAACAATAACAATAACAATAACAATAACAATAACAATAACAATAACAATAACAATAACAATAACAATAACAATAACAATAACAATAACAATAACAATAAAATAACAATAACAATAACAATAACAATAACAATAACAATAACAATAACAATAACAATAACAATAACAATAACAATAACAATAACAATAACAATAACAATAACAATAACAATAACAATAACAATAACAATAACAATAACAATAACAATAACAATAACAATAACAATAACAATAACAATAACAATAACAATAACAATAACAATAACAATAACAATAACAATAACAATAACAATAACAATAACAATAACAATAACAATAACAATAACAATAACAATAACAATAAACAATAACAATAACAATAACAATAACAATAACAATAACAATAACAATAACAATAACAATAACAATAACAATAACAATAACAATAACAATAACAATAACAATAACAATAACAATAACAATAACAATAACAATAACAATAACAAAACAATAACAATAACAATAACAATAACAATAACAATAACAATAACAATAACAATAACAATAACAATAACAATAACAATAACAATAACAATAACAATAACAATAACAATAACAATAACAATAACAATAACAATAACAATAACAATAACAATAACAATAACAATAACAATAACAATAACAATAACAATAACAATAACAATAACAATAACAATAACAATAACAATAACAATAACAATAACAATAACAATAACAATAACAATAACAATAACAATAACAATAACAATAACAATAACAATAACAATAACAATAACAATAACAATAACAATAACAATAACAATAACAATAACAATAACAATAACAATAACAATAACAATAACAATAACAATAACAATAACAATAACAATAACAATAACAATAACAATAACAATAACAATAACAATAACAATAACAATAACAATAACAATAACAATAAACAATAACAATAACAATAACAATAACAATAACAATAACAATAACAATAACAATAACAATAACAATAACAATAACAATAACAATAACAATAACAATAACAATAACAATAACAATAACAATAACAATAACAATAACAATAACAATAACAATAACAATAACAATAACAATAACAATAACAATAACAATAACAATAACAATAACAATAACAATAACAATAACAATAACAATAACAATAACAATAACAATAACAATAACAATAACAATAACAATAACAATAACAATAACAATAACAATAACAATAACAATAACAATAACAATAACAATAACAATAACAATAACAATAACAATAACAATAACAATAACAATAACAATAACAATAACAATAACAATAACAATAACAATAACAATAACAATAACAATAACAATAACAATAACAATAACAATAACAATAACAATAACAATAACAATAACAATAACAATAACAATAACAATAACAATAACAATAACAATAACAATAACAATAACAATAACAATAACAATAACAATAACAATAACAATAACAATAACAATAACAATAACAATAACAATAACAATAACAATAACAATAACAATAACAATAACAATAACAATAACAATAACAATAACAATAACAATAACAATAACAATAACAATAACAATAACAATAACAATAACAATAACAATAACAATAACAATAACAATAACAATAACAATAACAATAACAATAACAATAACAATAACAATAACAATAACAATAACAATAACAATAACAATAACAATAACAATAACAATAACAATAACAATAACAATAACAATAACAATAACAATAACAATAACAATAACAATAACAATAACAATAACAATAACAATAACAATAACAATAACAATAACAATAACAATAACAATAACAATAACAATAACAATAACAATAACAATAACAATAACAATAACAATAACAATAACAATAACAATAACAATAACAATAACAATAACAATAACAATAACAATAACAATAACAATAACAATAACAATAACAATAACAATAACAATAACAATAACAATAACAATAACAATAACAATAACAATAACAATAACAATAACAATAACAATAACAATAACAATAACAATAACAATAACAATAACAATAACAATAACAATAACAATAACAATAACAATAACAATAACAATAACAATAACATAACAATAACAATAACAATAACAATAACAATAACAATAACAATAACAATAACAATAACAATAACAATAACAATAACAATAACAATAACAATAACAATAACAATAACAATAACAATAACAATAACAATAACAATAACAATAACAATAACAATAACAATAACAATAACAATAACAATAACAATAACAATAACAATAACAATAACAATAACAATAACAATAACAATAACAATAACAATAACAATAACAATAACAATAACAATAACAATAACAATAACAATAACAATAACAATAACAATAACAATAACAATAACAATAACAATAACAATAACAATAACAATAACAATAACAATAACAATAACAATAACAATAACAATAACAATAACAATAACAATAACAAACAATAACAATAACAATAACAATAACAAAACAATAACAATAACAATAACAATAACAATAACAATAACAATAACAATAACAATAACAATAACAATAACAATAACAATAACAATAACAATAACAATAACAATAACAATAACAATAACAATAACAATAACAATAACAATAACAATAACAATAACAATAACAATAACAATAACAATAACAATAACAATAACAATAACAATAACAATAACAATAACAATAACAATAACAATAACAATAACAATAACAATAACAATAACAATAACAATAACAATAAACAATAACAATAACAATAACAATAACAATAACAATAACAATAACAATAACAATAACAATAACAATAACAATAACAATAACAATAACAATAACAATAACAATAACAATAACAATAACAATAACAATAACAATAACAATAACAATAACAATAACAATAACAATAACAATAACAATAACAATAAACAATAACAATAACAATAACAATAACAATAACAATAACAATAACAATAACAAAAACAATAACAATAACAAATAACAATAACAATAACAATAACAATAACAATAACAATAACAATAACAATAACAATAACAATAACAATAACAATAACAATACAATAACAATAACAATAACAATAACAATAACAATAACAATAACAATAACAATAACAATAACAATAACAATAACAATAACAATAACAATAACAATAACAATAACAATAACAATAACAATAACAATAACAATAACAATAACAATAACAATAACAATAACAATAACAATAACAATAACAATAACAATAACAATAACAATAACAATAACAATAACAATAACAATAACAATAACAATAACAATAACAATAACAATAACAATAACAATAACAATAACAATAACAATAACAATAACAATAACAATAACAATAACAATAACAATAACAATAACAATAACAATAACAATAACAATAACAATAACAATAACAATAACAATAACAATAACAATAACAATAACAATAACAATAACAATAACAATAACATTACAATAACAATAACAATAACAATAACAATAACAATAACAATAACAATAACAATAACAATAACAATAACAATAACAATAACAATAACAATAACAATAACAACAATAACAATAACAATAACAATAACAATAACAATAACAATAACAATAACAATAACAATAACAATAACAATAACAATAACAATAACAATAACAATAACAATAACAATAACAATAACAATAACAATAACAATAACAATAACAATAACAATAACAATAACAATAACAATAACAATAACAATAACAATAACAATAACAATAACAATAACAATAACAATAACAATACAATAACAATAACAATAACAATAACAATAACAATAACAATAACAAAACAATAACAATAACAATAACAATAACAATAACAATAACAATAACAATAACAATAACAATAACAATAACAATAACAATAACAATAACAATAACAATAACAATAACAATAACAATAACAATAACAATAACAATAACAATAACAATAACAATAACAATAACAATAACAATAACAATAACAATAACAATAACAATAACAATAACAATAACAATAACAATAACAATAACAATAACAATAACAATAACAATAACAATAACAATAACAATAACAATAACAATAACAATAACAATAACAATAACAATAACAATAACAATAACAATAACAATAACAATAACAATAACAATAACAATAACAATAACAAAACAATAACAATAACAATAACAATAACAATAACAATAACAATAACAATAACAATAACAATAACAATAACAATAACAATAACAATAACAATAACAATAACAATAACAATAACAATAACAATAACAATAACAATAACAATAACAATAACAATAACAATAACAATAACAATAACAATAACAATAACAATAACAATAACAATAACAATAACAATAACAATAACAATAACAATAACAATAACAATAACAATAACAATAACAATAACAATAACAATAACAATAACAATAACAATAACAATAACAATAACAATAACAATAACAATAACAATAACAATAACAATAACAATAACAATAACAATAACAATAACAATAACAATAACAATAACAATAACAATAACAATAACAATAACAATAACAATAACAATAACAATAACAATAACAATAACAATAACAATAACAATAACAATAACAATAACAATAACAATAACAATAACAATAACAATAACAATAACAATAACAATAACAATAACAATAACAATAACAATAACAATAACAATAACAATAACAATAACAATAACAATAACAATAACAATAACAATAACAATAACAATAACAATAACAATAACAATAACAATAACAATAACAATAACAATAACAATAACAATAACAATAACAATAACAATAACAATAACAATAACAATAACAATAACAATAACAATAACAATAACAATAACAATAACAATAACAATAACAATAACAATAACAATAACAATAACAATAACAATAACAATAACAATAACAATAACAATAACAATAACAATAACAATAACAATAACAATAACAATAACAATAACAATAACAATAACAATAACAATAACAATAACAATAACAATAACAATAACAATAACAATAACAATAACAATAACAATAACAATAACAATAACAATAACAATAACAATAACAATAACAATAACAATAACAATAACAATAACAATAACAATAACAATAACAATAACAATAACAATAACAATAACAATAACAATAACAATAACAATAACAATAACAATAACAATAACAATAACAATAACAATAACAATAACAATAACAATAACAATAACAATAACAATAACAATAACAATAACAATAACAATAACAATAACAATAACAATAACAATAACAATAACAATAACAATAACAATAACAATAACAATAACAATAACAATAACAATAACAATAACAATAACAATAACAATAACAATAACAATAACAATAACAATAACAATAACAATAACAATAACAATAACAATAACAATAACAATAACAATAACAATAACAATAACAATAACAATAACAATAACAATAACAATAACAATAACAATAACAATAACAATAACAATAACAATAACAATAACAATAACAATAACAATAACAATAACAATAACAATAACAATAACAATAACAATAACAATAACAATAACAATAACAATAACAATAACAATAACAATAACAATAACAATAACAATAACAATAACAATAACAATAACAATAACAATAACAATAACAATAAAAATAAAAGAAATAAAAATAGGAGATTTGGTTTTGATAGAGAACAATGCGGGCCATAAACTGGAAAACTTGTTTAAGGGTCCTTATTTGGTAGAGAAAATAGCTGAATTAGGTAATTGTGCCCTATCAATGAGTGACGGTAAAAAGCCAATGTACATAAAAATAGATTAAAACAATGTTGCTTCAAAAATTCAGATTCTAATTATGATAGCTGAAAATGGCTGGCCATGTCAAAATAAATTTAAGATTACAATTTAACAACAATTACACTATAGATTACAATTTAATAATAATTTAATAAATTACAAATTAAAAGTAAAATTAAAATTAAAAAAAAAAAATCTAAATTTAAAATTTCAAATTTTTAAAATTAACATTACAATTAATTTAAGAAAAAAAAGAAGAAATTTTTTTTAAACTAATATTAAAAACTAAAAATGTCAAAATATTTTACATGTGATAAAAAGTATAATTTTTACCTACAACACTTTATAGAATTTAAATTAAAATTAAAAATAATTTTCAAAATTAAATTAATTAAAATATAATTTTTACAAGAAAAAAGGGGAAGGTGAAGAACCCAAATTAAATCTTGAAACCTAATATTATATTTCTAATTTAAATTTAAAACTACTATAAGTATATGAAAGAATGATCAAGAATATAAATCATTCTTTTTCTGTAAAAGGGAGGTGTAGTGTGTTTGATAAGTCATAGTTACCCTACCTTCTGTACGTTAACTAAATGGTAAAATTAAATTACTAATTTTAACTAAATATATCCACTTGCACCGAACTCAAGCGTGAGAAAAGTATTTCTCACAATTGTACTATAGTATAGTTACGTGTGAATTTGCAAATTCACTCTTCTACTCAGTTACCTGTGTGGGAACCTGCATTAGCATGTTTCTACACATAATGTAAGTGTATGTGTACGCGTGTACAATGCATGTGCGCAAGTTAACACATGTCAGCATTATCAGTTTTCAATGGTAATGTGAGTTTTATGACCGTGGATTGTCTGTGTAAAATATTTATTCTGTTAGTTTAATAATGACGGGATATTCCGAAATGTGTTTATCTCAGTTTATGATATAAGTGAAAAAACATGTTTTGGGATAAAACTTACATTAAGATATTCTAAGAAAATAACAAATTAGTATAAACAAATTTTTTACTGATAATAAAGGTACTGGTGACCTAAACAAATAATAAGTGGAAAATTTGTTTTGAGATAAAAACTTAGATTATGATATGTCTAAGAAAATTATCGGTACAAATAGATATTAAGAAAACCATTGTAGAGTAGTCTTAAGATTGTAATAAAATAAAGTACACACATTTTTAGTGTGACGGAAAAAACATGCTATCTTTTACTCATTCCTTAAGTTAGGGACTTAACTGGGGGCTCAACCGGGATCACCAGAGGATTCCAAACGCCACTTAAGTGAACATTGCAATCTTGGTCATTGAATCAACATTATCCTGAAGGAAAAAAGGAATAATTAATCAAAGAACAAAAACACAGTGAGTACAAAAGTATTTCCAAGATTAAAAAGGAATAGTCCAATAAAGTACAAAATCAGCACCACGTATCCTGAAGAAGCGGAAAAAAATTCATTGGAATATAGTAGAATTTTATATTCACGACAATCCATCGAATAAAAAATAAAAAACTGGAATCCCAGATTAATAAAAGACAAAAGATCTTTAAAGCAGCAAGTAGAATAATCCCAGGAACAGATAGAAATAGAATGTCTGTCCAAGATTTAGCTACTCTGCAAGCTCAAGTCACAGCACTTGTAGCCGCTCAAACTGAGACACAAAGAACTCTCGCAGAATTAAGGAATAACCGAGCATTTAATGTAGAACCAGTAGTACAGTTGACTCCATGTTTAAGTGGAATAACAACTGAAAACCAAATAAATTTAGAAGTATTTAAAATCCTCCCCGTATTTGACGGAAACATAAAGAAATATCGTGCCTGGAGATCATCAGCATGGACACATTTCATATGTGTGTAAAATGTTAGAAAACACTCCAACCTACTATACAGCACTCGCTATAGTACGAGCAAAAATTCAAGGTGTGGCCGCAGATATACTCATCAACCACAATACTATATTCAATTTCTATTCAATAATTAATAGACTTGATTATACATATGGCGATCAACGTCCAATGTACGTTTTGCTTGAAGAAATGAAGAAAATAACACAAGGTAGAAAAGATTTGGCTGAGTATCATTCCGGCATAAATGAAGCATTGAATCTAACTTTATCAAAAATTGAGATGGAACAAGGCGGTGAAACTATGAAAGTATTCGCTAATCAAGAAGCAGTAAGAACATTTATTACTGGTTTAAACTCAAAATACACAGCAAATACTCTTTACGCTCGAAATTCGAAAGACTTAGAGACCGCATATGCAATTGCGAGTACTATCTACCACGACGACATAAGTTTACAATTCGATACACCATGACAAGCACATCGACCACATGCAGTGACTCATGAACGCTTTCAGCAGAAACCACGCCATCAGAAATTCGAACAACGGAAGTACAACCTAAATGTACAATATGGCCCAAATCAGGAACCATCATACATTCAAGGAAGACCCCAAGTACAACCAATGGAAGTGGATACAACTGACAGAAATATTCGTCAACCAACACAATTCCAAGGGAACAACCAAAGGTACAACAATCCCTTCAGACAACAGCAACCTTCAAGAGAGAAGCCAACTACTCCAACAACAATTTCAACCCTAATAAACAACAAAGAATTAACCATACTCAAGAAGAAGATGAAACCAACTCAATCAGAGCTGAGTACGATGAAGATGAATGCAACAAAGTGGCTTTTTTAGATTAAAAGATGGCCTACCTCATCTACAAAGACACGATAGAGAAACAGGTAAGACCATCAATATATTAATAGACTGCGGGTCAACAAATAACTATATAGACATAAACTGTAAAAAAGGTTACAGGAAAAGATTAGATACTCCTATAAAAGTAAGAACATTACATGGGCATTCATACGTTAAAAGTAAAAAACTGATAAACCTATTAAATTATGAGTTGACATTCTTTGAAATAGATTCACTGATAGATTCGGACATGATATTAGGAATGCAAGGATTAAAGGAAAAAGGTGCAGTTATAGACTTAAGTAATAACAGACTCAATTATAAATACAAGGAGAAAATGCATAAAATAAATTTTACGGTAAATAATGAGGAATACAGGGAAAGAATAGAAGAGATTATGAATAAAAATTCATACACGAATGAGAAACTACCATACACTACAACAATCGAAGGAACTATTAGAACAAAGTCTGACGAACCTATATGGACAAAACAATATCCATACCCATACTCTGATAATGAATTTATAAATAAAGAAATCCAGGATCTATTGCATAACGAAATTATCCAACTGAGCAAAAGTCCCTACAATAGTCCAATCTGGACTGTAGCAAAAGAAGGTACCGATGACCAAGTAAACCTAAACGGCGGATGGTTGTAGATTTTCAAAAATTGAATGCAAAAACAATTACGGACGGATACCCTATTCCGGACGTGAATATGACTATTCAAAACTTATGCAAAGCGAAGGTCTTTACAACAATAGGTTTAGAATCAGGCTTCCACCAAATTCAAATAAGAAAAGAAGACCGCAAAAAACAGCCTTCTCAATCAACGGCGCTAAGTATGAATTTCTTCGGTTGCCATTCGGTTTAAAGAATGCTCCTTCAATCTTTCAACGATGCGTAGATGCTATTTTGAGGCCATATATAGGTAAATTTGCATACGTTTATATTGACGACGTACTCATATATTCTTCCACAACCGAAGAACATATTGAACACATCGAAACAATAGTTAACGCGCTACACAAAGCAAATATGAAAATTTCAAACGCAAAATCCCACTTCTTTAAAGAAGAAATAGAATATTTAGGTTACGTAATTAGATATAATGGAATTACTGCAGATCCTACGAAAATTCAAACAATTAGAGATTATCCTAAGCTAACTACATTGAAAGAGCTTAGATCCTTCCTAGGCTTAGCCAGTTATTACAGAAAATTTACAAAAAATTTCGGAAGCATATCTAACAATCAGAGTGCAATGAATAAAATCAAGGATGAACTTGAAGCTCAAGTACAATTATTCCAACCCGATTTCAAAGAACCTTTTGAATTAACTACAGATGCAAGCAATTTTGCTATAGGCGCTGTACTTTCACAAAAACGAAGACCCATTTCATTTATCTCAAGAACTCAAAACGAGACTGAACAAAATTATTCAACAAATGAAGAAGTACTTTTGGCCATAGTCTGGACTTTACAAAAATTAAGAAATTATTTATATGGAATAGCAGATTTGACAATTTATACAGACCATCAATCATTAATATTTTCTATATCCGATAAGAATCCTAATACAAAATTGAAACGATGGAAAAATTTTATTGAGGAATATGGTGCAAAATATCATAAAAACCTGGACACCAAAATGTAGTTGCTGATGCATTATCAAGACAACAAATAAATTCAAGTACGAATGAATCTCAGCATTCATATCAGAGTTCACCGATTGAAAAAATACAAAGGAGTCCTAAACCCTTGAATCATTTTAAAAATCAAATAATTTTAACTCCCACCAATGAAAATTCCTTGGAATCAAAGAATATTTTCAAATTCAGACGCCACCATATTAAATTCACGACCAAACCAAAATTTGCCAAGTAACGTGAAATTAATACTGAAACCAAAACTAATTAATGCATTACTCGTCGACGAAAAGACAATGTTTAATATTGTGGATCCATTGAAGGAAACCTTCCCTACAATAAAATTTGTAGAAGCAAACAAATTAGTTGAAGATATATTAGACGAAGAAAGACAGAAGCAGCTAGTTAAACAAATTCATGAGAGAGCAAATAGAAACGTACGAAATAATATCCTAGAATTAGAAAGAGATTATTTTTGGCCCAACTTAAAAAAACACTGCCACGAACTTAATGATAACTGTAAGTCATGTCTAACTCACAAATATGACAGACAACCTAATAAAATTCCTATTGGTGAAGTACCAATACCCACAAAACCTGGCGAGAATATACACATGGATATATTTTACTTCAGTGGACAAATGTTTATAACCAGTTTAGACAAGTTCTCCAAATTTTGTCATATACGACACATTCCAACAAAGAGAGACATGTACAAAAATATTGGCGAAATTCTCTCTCTCACTTCCCCGAACGCTAAATTCATCGTTACCGACAACGAAGCAAGCTTTAATGGTATTTTAGCTAAGCAAATATATGAAAGGCTACAAATTCAGCATGTAGTTACACCTCCATATCATTCAACAACAAACGGTCAAGTTGAACGTATTCATAGTACAATTATCGAACTAGCAAATTTATTATCCAAAAAAGAGTCACTGCTCCCGACGAAAAAATATTCGAAGCGGTTCGCCTATAACAAGACCATAATTCAGTCACTAAAGAAAACCCCGAGGACGTGTTCTTTAATCAACAGGGGTATCAACATATACACGATTTAATTAAAAACGCTCAGACAAAAACTTTGGCCTATCACAATAAGGACCGCAAATTCATTCAATATAGGAAAGGAGACATCGTTTACGCCAAGACTCATAGAAGAAGCAAAAACGTGGTTAAGTTTGCTAAACATTTTGTTGACACAGACAACGGTGAAACAATTACTACATCTAGGAAATTAATTATCCACAAGGACAATATTAGAAGTAAATATGTCAGGAAAGATAGTGATATTATTATCAATAATCCAACTCATACTAGCGAATAATATAATTGATTTAGGAAATAAAAAATATGTCTTAACCGAAGACAACCAAGTTTATTTACACAAGAACTATGAATACTTGTATCATGCTATAGATATTACAAAAATACTTAAACCTTATGAAAATATTATAAAAAATGCCTAAAATACGGAAGACAATGTGGAGATTCAAATTTTAATTAAGAAAATTGAAAATTTAAAAACACAACTCACTGATAATAGAAGTAAACGATCCCTAAACTTTTTAGGATCAGCCCTAAAATTCAATTTCAATTTCAGACGATGACGATGAAATTAAAATAAAAACTAGATTAAACCAACTTGTGGAAAATAATAATCAACAAAAAATAATTAACTCACAATTTGAAAAAATACTAGATAAACTAAACATTCAAAAAATAAATGAAGAATTCATATTAAATGAAGTTTACAATGAATTAATGACAGTAACTAACACAATTAATTTTGCAAAAAATAATAATTTTTACTCAGGAACATTAGATATACAAGAAATCGAATCTGTTGTACAAAATAAAAGAATAAAAATACCGGTAATCAATATACTTGAATATTCGGATATACATGTGTGTGAATTTAACCAAGCAATTACAATAATCTATAAATGTCCTATAATTGAAAAGGAATCTCAGCTGTATAACATCTATCCTTTAGCAAATAAGCTCGGAAAGTTATTACTAGATGGTAAGATTGCCTTATGTAAAAATAATTATCAAAGAATAACTAAATGCAAAAATATTATTGGTTCCCATATATGTAAATTTGAATCTAGAGATAACTGTACAATAAATATTTTAAACAATGAACCAGCACAATCTAAAACGAAACTTGAAAATAACTCAGACATCGAAGACTTTGGCAATGGGAATATTTTTATTGACAATGAACATACATTAGACAACCTAACCATAAACGTACCAAATTTGGTACAATTTGACCAAAACATAACTATAAACAATAAAACATACTTTAACGAAAAACAAAGAATTTATGACATCATTTATAAGAGACATAATGAAGAATTAAGTATACTCGAAATATTGTATACAAACTCTGAGAATAGATTTACGAATATTCAGAAAATATCTGCATTATTCACTCCTTTGGAAGAACATCCATTAATGGCTACATTATACGTAATTTTAATATTCGCTATACTTTACTCTTTAGTACAGCTTTGCTGATGCTACAGGGCACACCAAGAAAGAATGGGACGGGAATTATATAACAGATATTACGAAGCGGAATTACTTAGACTTCGGACTCAAGCATAAAACGAGGACGTTTTTCTTTTTAACACAGGGGAGACTGAACACATGTCAGCATTATCAGTTTTCGATGGTAATGTGAGTTTTATGACAGTGGATTGTCTGTGTAAAATATTTATTCTGTTAGTTTAATAATGACGGGATATTCCGAAATGTGTTTATCTCAGTTTATGATATAAGTGGAAAAACATGTTTTGGGATAAAACTTACATTAAGATATTCTAAAAAAATAACAAATTAGTATAAACAAATTTTTTACTGATAATAAAGGTACTAGTGACCTAAACAAATAATAAGTGGAAAATTTGTTTTGAGATAAAAACTTAGATTAAGATATGTCTAAGAAAATTATCAGTATAAATAGATATTAAGAAAACCATTGTAGAGTAGTCTTAAGATTGTAATAAAATAAAGTACACACATTTTTAGTGTGACGCAAAAAAAATATACTATCTTTTATTCATTCCTTAAGTTAGGGACTTAATCGGGCGTAGATCAACATTATATTAGAATAGAAATAATAATTAATAAAGAACAGTAAGAATGAACGGTCGCATGAGCGGCAGTTCATAGTTACAAAGAAAAATAGTGTTTTCAATTAAAAGGATATTAAAAAGATAAATAAAAATATATTTTGCGATGGAAGACTGAAGATGTGAAAGTTTTCTGCCTCTACTCAATGCGATTTCTTTTCAAATCCAAAAAAGTAACCAGCAGCGAAATCAACAGCTGAACCTAGTAACGCCAAGAAAGGATTGGCTAGAAAAGTAGAAAATAAATGCGACAAATAAGCTGGATGAAAGACTGGATTTTTTAAAAGTGACAAAACTTAAATACTTCATCAGCTACAATAAATTAAGTATAAAAATAGTTATGATGTAAATAGATCTAATGTGATTAAGAATAAATTTATTAAATTACTTATATATTTATTTTTATTATTATTATATATTAATTTAATTATTATTACAAATAAATAAAAAAAAATATTTTTTCAACATTTCTATAGAAAAAAAGTGATTTTTTTCCTGAGGTTAACATATTCCGGGCATTACAGTATCGAAGGTATGAAATTGTAGTTAGGTATGTTACATAACGTCGGAAAGGTTATTTGTCTAGTTTCTCAGTATACGTTTTCAGCAGTACTTATAATGAAAATTTATGGAGTATCTAGCATGAGTATTATTTATAATGCACTGCTGCTGTGTTTGCTAAACTCAGATCAACAACCTTTCAAACACTGACTAAGTATGCTTAAACAGCTGATGTGTATCAAATTAAGCAAAACAAAGTCTATATACATATAATTCATTTTCTGTTTGTTTGTTTGTTTGTTTGACCTCTATACAAATTTTCATTTTCCAACGGATTTCCCAGAAATTTGATACACACGATCTCTGTACCCCAGGAAAGGTCGCCATATGCCTTTTACCTGCCACGCCTACTTTTACGCCCACTTTTTATATACAATTCATTTTCTGCTTTTTGGTATATTTGTTCGCTATACAAATTTTAATTTGTTAACGGTTTTCTCTGAAATTTGGTACACATGATCTCTGTACTCTAGGTAAGGTCGCCGTATACTTCTTACTGGCCACGCCTACTTTGAAGCCCACTTTTTATATAAAATTCATTTTCTGTGTTTTGGAATATTTGTTTGCTATACAAATTTTTATTTGTTAACGGATTTCTCTGAAATTTGGTACACACGATCTCTGTACCACAGGGAAGGTCATCGTATGCTTCCTATCGGGCACGCCTACTTTCAAGCCAACTTTTTTAAATATTTTACGGGTTTCGCTCGATTTTACTGCACGTTATTCTCAAATCCCAGGCAAGGTCGTCATATACTTTTATCGGCCACGCCCACTTTTTTTAATTTTCTATATAAGCTTTTAGTGTTTGTTAGCATATTTCAATTTATCAATGGACTTCCCAAAAATTTTGTGCATAAATCTCTTCATTTATTACACTTGAGTTTACTCCACTATGAAATTAATATTTTAAATGAACCTATTGCAAATTTTCCCGTCTTGCCTTTTTTAATATATGAGTTGCAACACCCCAAAATCAGTGCAGATTTATTTCATAGGTGAACAGATACAGGTTGACTACTACTGTAGGATTACTCCGATTATAAATATTTGCATCTTGCCTTTCGAACTATAATGGAAAACAAAATAATACATTTATTTCCACCTCGCCTTTTGGCTACATTGGAAAGCAACCTATTACAAATATTTCCATTTCATCTTTTTCACTATATAAATGAGTTGTAAAGGTGGAAAAAGAACCTGAAAGCAAAGCAAAAAGGCTTAGACTAAACAGAACTCCGATCAGACCCAAATTTTTGTCCAGTCTCAACGAGTTAGATAATCTGAGTCGAGAAATGATGAAACACCTGAGCAAACCCAATAACGTCTTGAAGCCTAAAGATCAAGACAAGCTTTGTAAGAGAAGCGGAAATGCCTGAATCTACTCAAGTGCGTCTAGATATCCAGCGTCTAACACAAGCTTAGTCGAGGGAATGTGAAACTCCGGAAAGGACTCAACAATGTCTTCAGGCCCGACGGATAGGACAAGCTGACTCCAGGGAATGTGAAACTCCTGAAACGACTGTAATATCCCTACTAGAAGACTTTTGTAAGTTGGTTTTTCATTGCAAGAGATGGTACAAAAAGTTGTTCCTAACATAACGTACATAAGAGGACAATCTCTTACGGTAGCAGGTATCAACTTAAATACTCCCTGTTTTTCTCATAGACAATTATTTGTCGCCTGCTCCAGAGTTGAGAGCCAGCACCAACTTTTCATATATGCACCAGAAGGAAAAAACAGAATTGCTGTATATCCCAAAGCTCTAGAATAACTAAAATTCGTTTAGACATAATACACTCCAAACAATCCATGCTAAGTTGTAATGGTAAGCAGGCGCTCAGCACTTAGTCCCCAATGAAAGAACAAATTCCCCAATTTTTTTAAAAAAATGTCACCAAAAGAAATGAACAAATTCTCCATACTGCTCTCAATAAATGCATTTAAAATATGTATTCTTTTCAATAGAATAATTTCGGTGCGCGGAAGCGGTGCGCGAACGCGACGCGATGCGCTCGCGGAACACAGCTGCGCTCAAATATCGGATGATCTGAAAAATATAATTTGTTAATTAAAATAGGAGGACAACAACTTCGCGGCAGCACGGGTGTAGCTGCCAAACGCGCAGACGCGGACGTGACTCGCTCGCGGACAACAGCTCAGTGAAAAGTCTTATGATAAATTCTATCTACGAATGTGCAATAATTACTATACATATACTATAAGCAATTGCTTAAAGCAACCTTTGGGCACAATTTTAAACGTCGCATTCATTTTCCATTTCTTTGACGTCTCTGCTCAATGATGATCACTTATTGAATAAAGTAATTCAATTTTTAAAAGTTCTGATTCCTTTAATTTGCAAACGATTCCGTTATATTTTATGATTACAATATAAATAAAATTAAAAAAAAAAAAAAAACTTAAAGCGGTTTCGCAGCTTATTTTTGAAGCATTTTTGCTGTAGCGTCTTATAAAAAAAGTTCTAAATTAAAAAATCCCAAAATTTTAAATTGAAATAGAAAATGAATTTTTTCCCCCCCAAAAACCTAAACATAGGGAATTTTTTCACCATGAACAAATTCCCTAATCCCATACAAATTTTTGGGGAGAAAGTTAATCTTTTTGAGGAATGGTTCATTGGGGACTAAGAACTCAGCGCCTGGTAAGCATAGTGAACCATTTTTCAAGTCAAAGTCCTTTGGATCCCGGACAAGACCGGGTAAAAACAGCTAGTATATAAATAATTTTTAAGTGCAAAGAAATATTTTTACTTAGCGGATCTTCTGAACATTTGTTTTTCCATAATTTCCAAATTAATGTAATTTTGTCGTAAACATAACACTTGTAAATATAAACTTAAAAAAATTAAGGAGTGAAATCACACAAATTGAAATGTAAACAGAGTTGATTTTCCCTATATCAGTTGGCATTAATGCAAAAAATATGGTGGCATTACAAATTTCAGATTTGTTTATATAGCTATAAGATGACAACAAAAAATTTATTATAAATAAACTATGTGCTAACTAAGAACTAAGGCTAATCGGTTGATTAGTAAGAACCTCGTTGAACGCAACATGTAAACAGCTGCTAACTTTTCATTATGAATTCGGGGGTTTATTTTTAAGGTTTTAGAAACATTAGTGCATATGGTAAAAATTGAAAAACCGTTGTCTTGAGTTACAACACATTTTTTTTTTTTTTGTGGGTGTCCCACTCGCATCCCACTAAGCGACCAAAAAGCTCTTAAAGGAAAAGCTTTCTTTTGAGCAAAAAAAAAATAAAAAAAGTTCCATTTTTTAAAAATAAGTAAAAAAATTTTTGATTTTGCAAAAAAATAGTCAAAAAATTGTTTTTAATTTTTTTTTCCGAAAGACTGAAGAAATAGCTATCTAAACTATTTGGGACAAATTTAGCTAAGAACAATAGGTAAAAAGTTACATGAATGAAAAAAACACCTGTTTGGCCAAAATGTCAAATTTTGACCCCCTCTAACTCAGTGACTTCTGGACCGATCTTGTTCAAAAATTGTGTCTAAACTACTATCCAATAGGACTAACCTTGGTGCAGATTTCATCCCGATCGGAAGACATCGGTTTCAAAAGTTCGATCACTTGACATGAAACGCCCCATATATACCTTTAATATGAATATACTTATTCTTGTTTTCTTTCTTCGAAATATTTGTTAAGTTTATAATTTTTGTTGTGAAAATAAATATGTTGAATATGTTAAAAATCATTTATAATCTTATGCATGTCTAGTTACATAAAAAGTAAAAAAATTAACATAAAAAATATGATGGAACAAATTGTCGCATGCGACATGTAGCGTGCAACAGTGATTAATATTAAATAAAAAAATCATTTGAGTCCGATCACAGGGGAGATGTGTAAACATCTGGTAATAAATAAAATGAAGAAAACAACGACAAAAAGGTTATTACATATCATAATTTTTTCACCAAACAGTCATGTCACACCGATTTGTCTTAATGCTTACATGTTACGCGTAAGACCTTACGCTCACATATTACGCTGTTTTTGTGATTGTATTGTGAATTAGAAATTTACCCCCCTGCGCTTATAGATGTTTACACATCAAAATAAACTACTTAATATTTATTACTCAGTTAAAAACATTGTTATGATACGTCAATGCATAACATTTGAAAATTAGTCGTACTAAAATATTCCTTCAGGTTACGCTGAAATCAGTGTTTCGCGCTGAAAGTGACTTCTATTTTTGTCGCATGCGAATGCCTTGGTTTTTTTGTAATTATCTTGAAAACGAACAATTGCCCAAAATCAATCCTTGCACCAAATATAGTGCTAATCAAGAGCTATAAGCTTCGCCTTTTGGCAAAATAAAAAAATTTTTTGACATACGTTTTTTTCACTTTGAACGCGTACGAATGTCGCATTCAACATTGGAGAAATGCCCATATGCATGACCTCAAACCGAAAAAAAATAATTATTTGTAATTAAGATGAACAGTACCCCGACAATTTTTGTAAAGTAATTTCAGTACATTTTTTGGGATTTTTAACAACTTTAGGTCGATATATATAGGTACTCTTGTGGATATACAATTAAGTCATTTATACAGTAATATTTAACTTTTTAAAAATAAAACAGTTTTAATAAAAATTTAAACAAAAACAACTTTTATTTATTTAGTTTAAATATGTAACAGTTAATTAATTACAAGAATTAATCATTGTAAATAATTTTTTTGTACAAAGCAAATGTCAGTTTTATATTTCGAGTGGACATATAATTAGGTCACCTGAAGGCAAATTGTTAAAATTTGTTTAAAATGTTTTATTTTTAACTCAAACTATTTTGAACCTTTAGTATTTTATTGGGTACACTTTTTGGAGGATTACTTCGGCACATCTGCTTGGCATTGTTTTAGCTAAATCGTAACACTGTTGAGGAGTAATTTTATTTCATTCTGCCTGAATAACAGAGTGCATTTTTATTTGTAGGTTTCCTGGCCGTAACTGCCCGTTTTACGAGCCCCCATAGATTTTCTATGGGGTTTAACTAGGTATTTTAAGCTGGCCACTCAAGAAACTTAATTTTATTTTAATCAGACCAAGTATTAAGGACCGGAGATGTATGCTTCGGGTCGTTATCATGCTGAAATAACCATGCTAGTGGAAAATCATCCGCATAAGCATTGTCTAGATTATTCTGCAGTACATTATTCTGTGTACTTTTCCCCAGTAATTTTTCCAACAATTTTAACTAAGGAATCATTCCCGGACGGGGTAAAACATTCCAGCACCATTGCTGCCGACCCACCGTGCTTTACGGTTTTTTGGTATACTTTCGGTGCAAACATTTGTTGACTGGTCGTCGCACATGGCGTCTGCCATCGTTTCGAAGCCATTGAACTTGATTAATCACTACACACCATTAATTTTAAAAAATTTTGATACTTATTTGGGTGGGTTTTTGCAAACCACAAGCGCTGCTGAATATTTTTATTTGGCACATTTGGTTTTTTCTCGCTATGCGTCCATGAAGATTATTTTCAGTCAGGCGCCTACCTGCGATCCTTGCCGATATTTAAATGCCATGCTCCGACTCCATACACGATCCAATCTGAGTTGATGTGAGGTATGGGTCAATTTTACTGGCCATAAACCTATATTCCGCTTATGTCGTTTTGCGTCTTTGCAAATTCTCGAAAGTCTTAAATTTTTGATAATGTTTAATAGCGTTGATAACCTTTTATCGCGACAATAATAATATTTTCACCACTTCAGCAAATTGTATCAACATTTTGGAAGCAATTCCAAATGATGTCCCTTTCAGTTTGAGTGGAGCTCTTATTTTTACCCATAGTTTAACAACTAAATGGAACTATAGCAAAAGGTACAAAAACTTTTTAAAAGGCCAAAAAACCCTTTGGTTGCCATAAAGTTTCCTTAATACAAATATTTACCTTCGATAGTCAAAATGACTAAATTAGTTGTCCACTTAACTGCGGCGATGTGTTAAGAAATGACTGCTCGTATACATAACTAAAAATTAAAATGCTACATTTTTTTTACATTTTCAAAGAATCATAACTGTACTGCATATTTGAAAAAAACTTGAATGAATCAACAAATACCGTTATTTTTCACTCAGAAAAATATATTGCATGAGTAACTTTATTGTATGTCTACAAGTGTATATTGAGTTAAAGTTTTGCGTCAATATCAGTAATGTCAAAGAAAACACTTGTGCCAAATTTCATACAATCGGAAGGGGTAAGGAAAATCAGTAGGTTCATTTTATATGTATTAACCTATTGGTTAACTTACCAGGATCTACCACAACTACGACTCCAACAATTAACTGGTGTTCTTCTAATACAGTATTTGTAACAAGCGGTACTAAATCTAGGGCTTCCGATTCATTTCCATCGAGTTCAACAACAACGACTAGTAAATTTGTCCATGTAAACACAGCGCTAAAATTATAAGAACGAAAAATAGATATGAGTAACAAAAACTAAATAATTTTGAACAGTTTATCATGTTACCATTCGGCTATTCTTTTGTGACAACGCAAAACGGAATTCTCAACATCAATGGGATGGTAATTCATGCCACGTAATGCTATAACTTCATCCAAAGCTCCCACAACGTACACTGCGTCATGTTGTTCTTGATCGTGTGATTGTTGCTCTACAGTAGTTGCAGTGTATGTATTTGAAGCTAAATTGGCATGAGACTGATTTATTGAACTCAATGATTCGTTATCACTATCCCGACTAGCAATACTTGGAGTCGTTTCATCTAAAACAGATACCGATTGCGAACACTCTGTACGTCTCAAAAATCCTAAATACCCCGTTCTGGCATATACTTCAGTTGTTGCACCAGTCACAAGTTTTGCATTAAAGTGATCATTGTAGTCAGTTTCATCACCATATATGGTGTAGTAGCCATTAGCGCTATGTGGCGATTGTACCTAAGTATGAAAATAGCAAAGTCAGAACCGATTGATAAAAATTTAAGGTATATAAACGTATTGATGTCTTGAATTTAGTCTGGAGAATGCATTTGAAACGGATTTCTCTTCTCCGATATCAATCAGAGTTCATAGAAGTATAAACTTTTCGCCTCAAGGCTCTTTCGGTTTATATAAATATAACCTCTTGAAAATTGGCAAAACGTCAAAAACGTCCCTACAAAGTAGCCCATAATATTAAAACTATGCAAATTATAATATTAATTTTAATTTCATTTAAAAGTTAACAATTTCCCCTTTAAAATTGTATTTTAAGCTCAAATACCTTTAAAACATATTTTTTTTTTAATTCTAAAAAATATACGATGATAGCACTACATATACTGCACTTTAAATGCTTCTAATTCTTCGTATACTGTGACCTGCAAAACACGAAAATCTTAATAACAAAATCTTCTACGAGCAAGTTCTTTTATGATTTTTTTTTTTGTTGCTTTTTTTAAGTAGTTTCACTGGCCTAGGTTATATAATGTAAACATTATTTTCAAACTAAATTAGTACTTTTAGTGAAATTTGCAAAAAAAAAAAAAAATAATAAAAAATAATTTTTTCGACCAAACTTCATATTAGAAAGTGCGGAAAAATAGTGACCAAGCCAAGCATTACTTTTTTTTTAACGCATAGCCCACAAAGAAACAAGATATTACAGAAAAACATCTAAGGATACTTATCGCAGAAATTGCCAATTATATAAAATTACCAAAATTTAGCTTTAACATCTTTTTATTAATAGCCTATTGTAATGTAAGTTAATATAAATAATAACGCCATGCATACAACAGTGCTTTGTGGTACGGTTGAGTCTCTATTCGTTTCCTTTCTTTTTTTTTAATATGAGTGGTACTCATATAGTTTTTGGGGTAAGCCAACAGCCCAATTGACTAATGCAATTGAAACTAGTGATACATTAACATTTATTTTGATTTTAAGTAAAATTGTCTCACAAGCAGTTCTTATTTACACAATATTCAAATCAGTTCGAGTAAAATGTAAAACTCTATGAATAGAAATTAGCATGGAGGCAGACTCCGCCCAACAAAAAATGCATTGATAATATTTAAAGTCATTGCGTGTATCTTAGAAAGCCCCCTTAGAATTAAAGTCATTGAGTGTACTTTAGAAAGACACTCTTAGAGTAGAAGTTTAGAACTCTTCATAGGGTATTTATAAGCGATATTTTTATAAAATAAGGACAGTTCTAAACCGCGAATGATTAAGAACACAAACCAAAAAAATAACAAGTGCGCTTTCTTCAAATTAGCACCTAAATAATATAACTTATAATCCCTTTAAAGTTATAACACACCATATGGTGATCCTGCCAAATAAAAAGTGCTTTACTGCACTGATTGATGTGCTATACACTTGCACCAACTAAACAGTGCTTAAATCCACCAATGAAACGAATACTCCAGGTAAGGGATAAAAACAAAAAAAACTGAGTGCTTAAAATCTTGCACCAACAATTAAAATAATATATATATAAATCTGTCCTGACCTAGACCATCCTAAGTTCCGTCAGCTGCGTGGAGAATAAAAAGAAGAGATGAAAGTGGGTCCCATACCTTTGACCATAGAGCAGAACAAGAACCGAAACCCCAAGAAAAAGAAAGAGGTTCCTGTAATACCCAAAATCGACAAAAAGAAAAGAAGAGGAGGCTACCTTCAACTGTAGAGATCCACCAAATGAATTTCTGTTGCTAACAAAAAAAAACTTAAATTCAAAATAACATGTATGAAATATAAATCCAAAAAAAAATTGATGGCACACTTTGTTGCTACTCAAATACAATGTTTAGCTCAAATACAATGTTTAGCCTTTAATTACCAAAAGTGAAAAATGACACTTTTCATGAAGGCCACTCATTGTTTCTTTTTTTTTTTCAAGTTCAAGTATAAATTTTGTTTACACAATCTTCATTAATAAACACATTTTTTTATTTAAATATTTTTTTTTGAACATATTTTCTTTTTGTTTTACTTTTATTGATTTGATTTTATTTGAATATGATTTTTATTTTTATGTATGTATAAGTAAGTGTTTAAAATTGTAAATTATAAAAACCAAAAACATTAAGTGCTGAATTAGCACAAAAATAGTACAAAATAAAGACCACTGTTGGAGAACAGAGGAATTGGTGCTCTGACAGTTGGTAGGCAAACTTGCCCTAACTAAAAAAAAAAAATTGTTTGATTTAAAAAGGATTAAACACTAAAACTGGTCGGCAGGTTTGCCCCAGAATTAGTTTGAAAAATTAACCAACATAAATTCTACCATAAAAATATTATATGGCGATCCTTATCCTGCGTATCCTGGAACTCTGATGGCTATTTGGTGAAAAAAAAAATTTTTTACATCCTATACAGAAAATTTTATTTTGGAAACTATCCGAAGTATCCTGATGGGAACACAGCTGAACATTTTGACATTCCACTACAGTAGACTACTAAAAAAGAAATCTTATGGAAGGTCCAAAGGCACTCACCAAGTACGAATACTACAACAGATTGGCGCGCAATAAAGAAACTCATCTGACGGCTATACCCAAAGATAACTTGAAACTTAAAACTAGAGGCGGCTATAAAAAGAGGCTTAGAGTGGAGAAGGCAAAGCTAAAAGCAATCCAGAGGGCATCAAACAACAAAACTGGTGGAAATTACTTTTCAAGAGCATTGGCAGCTGAGCAAACCATAAGTCTATTAAAAACCGAGCTCAAAACAAAACACGAAAGAAGCGAAAACATTTGGCATAAAATAGAAGAAACAAAAAAATTTGCATATGGGGAACTGGTGGAGCAGCGACAAAAAAGAGGAGGTCATAATCAACCAAACTGCAGCCAACAACAACAGCAACAGCATTTTGGACAATAAGATAATAACACAAGATGTAATTTTTTTATTCATTATATTTATTGCACTCCTATATTTTTTCAACAAAATAAATAAATACTACAAAGCTTATTTACATAAGCACCTTAATAGGAGCAGGGAAATAGTATAAAAAAAAAATTTTAATCTTTTAACTCATAATATTTCACTAAGAATTACATATGTTTAATTAAAATAATAAATTAATTAATAAATCTTAAAACAAAATTTTTTTTATATACAAAAGTTATAATATATAAAATAGTACACTTATGGAAAAACTTGAAAAAATTGTAAGGACTCTGTCAAGTATATTAGAAAATTTTAAAAAACAAGGTACAAAGAAATACAAACTAGATACAGTTTTACAGAAACTAAAAGAGGTAGAACAGTTAAAAACACAATTTGAGGCATTAGAAGAATCACCTGACATTGACTATATACAACTGACGACACTTAAAACAAAATTTCAAAAATTGTACACGGAAATAAAAACCAAATTAGAAGAACAGAAAGAAACAGAAAGTAACGAACATAGTAATTCAAGCAATACGCAAAACGTAACAAAAACCATGGCGGAATTTGACATAATTACTAGTTTAAAAGTAGTCCCAGAATTCACTGGAAACTACAACGAGCTAAATTCATTTTTAAAAATCACTGAGCTCATGTATAATAGCTTGAGTGAAAATGCAAAAAAAAAAACTTTGATAGAATTCATAAGAGAGGTAAAATTGCACAATAAGGTTAAAACAGCAATTGGAATACTGGAACCAATTGATAATTTTGACAAACTGAAATATGAGCTAACAAGGTTATACAAAAGTCCTTTGACAATTCCAGAAATTTATTCAAAACTCAATGGTTACACACAGAGAAACCAAAATGTCACCACATTCAGTGACAATATATTAAACTTAATATCCGAATTAAACTTGTTATAAATTTCACAACTGGAAGGAACAGTGACAACAGAACGGAAGCACGATATAGTCAGAACAAATCAAAACTATAGTTTGACCATTTTTAAGAACAATCTGAACGATACCTTAAAACAGGCAATTTGTATAGCACAGCCTAAAACGCTGAACGAAGCAATAAGTATTGCAAAGGAACTAGAGAAGACTAATTGTACCTCAGGACAATTAATGTATTATCAACAAAACAATTTTAGACAAACCAATTTTAGAGGACGAAATAACCACAGAGCCTTTGGCAATAATAATAACCGTGAAAACTATAACAACAATAACAATCGTTCTTTAAACAACAATGGAAAATATGAAAATTTTTCGAGACAAAATTTTAAACGTGGAAACAATTTAGGAAATTTTCGTAAAAATAATAATTACAGTGGACAAAACAATAACCGTGGGAACAATAACTACTATTCCGGAAACAATAGCAATCGCGGAAATTACAATAACAATCGAGGACAAAATAATTATCGTGGAAATAACAATTATCGTAGTAACCAACATAATAATTACAGTACAAATAATAACAATAATAGAATTCGAGTCATTCAAGAGGGAAACGAGTTTGCCCCGGAGGAAGGACATGCGGACTAGAGTCAATCCCCGGGTATCCAAGAATAAAAATTTATAGAATTTCAAATAATGCAACAAATATAATTTCTCTAAGATGTAAAGATGCTAATAGGAATCTTACCTTTATAGTAGACACAGGTGCGGACGTGTCAGTAATAAAAACAAAAAATCTCAATGGTGATTTGTATTTTAACAATCAAGAAAAATGCAAACTTACAGGCATATCGGACGAAATAATTTATTCACAAGGTGTAATTGATTTAAATTTAGATTTAGGTGAAAATTCGTACATTCAAAATTTTAATATCGTGGATAGCAAATTTCCCATACAGACTGACGGAATACTGGGACAAGATTTTTAAAAAATTGCTTATGCAAAATCGATTTAGAAACCTGCACTATAACAGTTATTATCAATGATGAAGAGATCATTTTACCAATTTACTCAGACTTGTCAGAAGTTTCTGAAATAATTATTCCTGCAAGATCAGAAATAATTCACCATATAAAAATGGATCTAGCTGAAGACAGCGTTGTGTTAAATAAATAAGTGCAAGAAGGAGTATTTTTGGGAAATTCAATAGCACCCAAAGACGGATTTGCCCACATAAGACTACTTAATGTAAATGACAAAGAAATAAGAATTAAAAAGTTAAAATTAGAAACTGAGCCATTACATAACTATTACTTAATTAAAAATAAGAAGAAGGACAATTCTGACAGGGAACGTTTTGTAGAATTGATTAACATTTTAAATTTGGATTCAAAAGACAAAGAAGCAAAGGACTCGTTATACGCAATTTTTGAACAATATTCGGACATTTTTCATATCGAAGGAGAAGTATTGACAGCAAACAATTTTTATACTCAACATTTAAGTGTAAATGACACAAATCCTGTGTACATAAAAAATTATAGACTACCGAATTCTCAGCTTGAAGAAATAGACGAGCAAGTAGACAATTTAATAGACACCGACATAGCAGAACACTCAGTTAGTCCCTATAACTCACCATTATTGCTAGTACCAAAAAAAAATAGTGGGGACAAAAAGAAATGGAGACTAGTAGTAGACTATAGGCAACTAAATAAGAAGTTGGTAAGCGACCGCTTCCCCCTAACCCGCTTGGAGGACGTACTAGATTTACTAGGCCGAGCAAAATACTTTTCAACACTCGACATGACGAGCTCTTTCCATCAAATACCGTTACATGAAGACTCTAGACCTTTAACTGCATTTTCAACTAACAAAGGATATTTTCAATTTAAACGTTTACCATTCGGATTGAAAATTTCAAGCAACAGCTTTCAAAGAATGCTTACAATCGCCTTGAGTGGTTTGGATAGCCAAGCATTTTTGTATGTCGACGATATAATAGTATTTGGTTGTAGTCTAAAACACCATAATGACAATTTAATAACAGTCTTCGACAGACTAAGAAAATACAATTTAAAATTGAATGCAAGCAAATGCGTATTTTTAAAATCAGAAGTCGTATATTTAGGACATTTAATTACTAATGAAGGTATAAAAAGAGACCCTTCCAAATTTGAAACAATAAAAAAATACCCCGTCCCAAGAAATAGTGACGAAGTGAGAAAATTCGTAGCTTTTTGTAATTACTACAGACGATTTATTGAAAACTTCGCTCAAACCACAAAATGACTCAATAATCTGGTGAAAAAAGGACAGACATTCGAATGGACAGAAGAATGTCAAAAGACATTTGAACTCTTAAAAGAAAAATTAATTAACCCACCTATATTACAGTATCCAAATTTTGAACAACCATTCGTACTCACAACTGATGCATCTGACTTCGCAATCGGTGCAATCTTAAGCCAAGGTGACATAGGAAAAGACTTGCCAATATCCTATGCAAGTAAAACACTGGCAAAACACGATATAAACAAGCCAGTAATAGAAAAAGAGCTACTAGCCATTCATTGGGGAATTAATTTTTTTAGACCATATTTATATGGCAGGAAGTTTATCGTGGTGACGGACCACAGACCCCTAGTAGCATTATTTACGCATAAAAATCCTTCATCAAAGATGACAAGGATAAGAATAGATTTGTCAGATTATGATTTTGACATAATCTACAAACAAGGAAAAATTAATACAAATGCCGATGCATTGTCAAGAATAAAAATAGATTCGGACATACTCAAGAGTATGATACCGACAAATTGTGATGACTCAAAAAGAATGTTTGCAATAACAAGGGGAATGTCAGCCAACGAGAACAAGGCAGACACGGAGAAATACAATTCTCATTCGAAGCCTGATCAACTTCACATTTGGGAATGTACGTCCATATCTGATATCAGGAATATGAAAAATTTAAGATTTATAGAAGAAAATAATAAAGGTACCAAAATTGAGATAAACAAAAGATGGGTAACAGTTTGATATAGCGATAATCACGCGAAATGCGTTTCGATCGTCGAGAAGCTATCATCAAATATGACTGATAGGAATATAATGAAGCTAGCGTTAGAACAAAATGATATATTAAGAGGCATGCCCATAGAAGAATTTAAGAAAATGTATAATGAATTGCAAATGGAAAGAATAAAAAGGAATTTAGAACCTTTAAAAATAATAATATACAAAGCCCCAACAAAAATTAAAGAAGAGTCAATTATGAAAAATTTAATTAAAGAGTATCACAATACACCAATAGGAGGACATTTAGGCATCAGAAAAACTTTATTGAAACTAAAACAAAGATTCGATTGGAAAAACATGAATAAAATGGTTAAAAAATATATAATAAATTGTTGTGACTGCACAAAGAATAAGCAAACAAAATACACCAAAGAAAAAATGACGATAACTGACACACCTGGTACAAGTTTTGAAACGTTAAGTATAGATACGGTAGGACCCTCACGAATATCTAACGGCTATAGATATATTTTGACAGTACAGTGCGAATTAACAAAATACGTCATACTACATCCAATGGACACAAAAGAGGCGGTATCAATCGCAAAAGTATTAGTGGACCAAGTAATACTTAAATACGGACTTTTTAAGACACTAAAATCGGACAGAGGAACTGAATTTAAAAATGAACTGCTTGGAAATATTTGCCAAATGTTGAAAGTAGAACAGATTTTCTCAACACCCTACCACCATCAGACAATAGGAGCACTCGAACGAAATCATAGAGTTTTGAATGAGTTTTTGTTAAATTTCGTTGAAAATAATGAATGGGACAAATATATTTTGTACTATGCATTTGCATATAATAGCACACCAAATGTGGATACTAAATACAGCCCTTATGAACTGGTATATGGAAAAATTCCACGTTTGCCAAATGACATGGTTGAGAATAATAGGCCAATTTACAATTTGGACAGCTATGCAAATGAAATGAAAATAAGACTACGGGAATCACTACTTAAAGCACGAGAACTAATACATATGACAAAACTAAAAGAAAACTAGATTATGACAAGAATAGTAAGGAATCTGACCTAAAAGTAGGAGATTTAGTATACGTTAAGTTAGAAACTAGGAGAAAACAACAGAGTCCATATCATGGCCCTTACCCTATAATTGAACGTAAAGGAGTCAATCCTGTAAGTAAGATTAATAATAAATTTAAGGAATATCACAACAATATATTTAAAAAATACAATCCTAATTAAAAAAAAAAAAAAAAAAACTAATGCTAAGAATTTAATTTAAAAAATATTTATACAATCACAAAAACTTTTATACAAAACTTTTATATTTATACAATCACAAAAACTAATTATCGATAGTAATTTCTTTAACTTAAAATTATATTTACTTGGACTTGAACAAAAACAATTTTTTGGAAACACACTTTCCTTTTGAAAATCGCGGAACTCTCAAAATTCATATAAATTTTGCTAGCCCCGTAATTTTCAATCTTGAGGACGATGGTGTAGAGATCCACCAAATGAATTTCTGTTGCTAACAAAAAAAACTTAAATTCAAAATAACATGTATGAAATATAAATCCAAAAAAAAATTGATGGCACACTTTGTTGCTACTCAAATACAATGTTTAGCTCAAATACAATGTTTAGCCTTTTATTACCAAAAGTGAAAAATGACACTTTTCATGAAGGCCACTCATTGTTTCTTTTTTTTTCAAGTTCAAGTATAAATTTTGTTTACACAATCCTCATTAATAAACACATTTTTTTTATTTAAATATTTTTTTTGAACATATTTCCTTTTTGTTTTACTTTTATTGATTTGATTTTATTTGAATATGATTTTTATTTTTATGTATGTATAAGTAAGTGTTTAAAATTGTAAATTATAAAAACCAAAAACATTAAGTGCTGAATTAGCACAAAAATAGTATAAAATAAAGACCACTGTTGGAGAACAGAGGAATTGGTGCTCTGACAGTTGGTAGGCAAACTTGCCCTAACTAAAAAAAAAATTGTTTGATTTAAAAAGGATTAAACACTAAAACTGGTCGGCAGGTTTGCCCCAGAATTAGTTTGAAAAATTAACCAACATAAATTCTACCATAAAAATATTATACAACTCATGAACAGAGAAAAGGCCATTCTCATAAGAACTGTGAATTCAACACCACCAGAAAACTGGACAAACACATGCAGTATATGGAAACGTATAAAGGAAATAGAGTTTCTGATGGCACAGTTTTTGAAAAGTCGCCAGAAACAATGAAATAACAAAATTTTCTTTGTAACCGAAGTGCGTCTAATCCGCCCTCGTAGGGCCAGTAAGCGATAACACGCTCGTGGATTAGAGAAGGATAAAGAAAGACTAGAAAAGGATATAGATGATATATTAGACAATGAGAAAATTCCTGATGATATTAAAGAATCAGTAGGGATATTTAGGATCTTAAAAGAGGAAGCATTAGAGTTTTTATTATAACATGATAGTAAAAAAATTGTTTTGGAAAAAAGGCAAGGAACAGTGATATTAAATATGGAGTTGAGTGAACTTTCTGCTATTTCGAAGTTGATCCCAACTTCCCGGAACGGTAGCACAGAATTTTTTCTTCGAATATATCTTTAGTACGAAATTGGACATAAAGGTACAAAATATAATAAACCAAAATAATATACCAACAACAGTAACAGCTCTTAAAGCAGCATACAAATTGTTTAAGAGCATGAACAGAATTCTAAACGAACTGACTATTCCTAGACAGAAAAATAATATCCTGACTGGTTTCGCAAACAAGATAGAGAGTCTCGTAGCGGTACTGAATGAAGTTCAAATTACAGATGAAGGTGAAGCAAATAGGCGTTCTATAGTTAGTACAAACTTTTAATACATTTGTGAATGGTTTACAAGATCGACAAATTTTAACTACCATAGATGCAAGTCGAATAACAACATTATCAGAAGCTCTGAAATTCAGAAGCTAGAGTAAAACAGAATGAATTTTTTACCATAATGTTCACAATGACACATAATGATAATTTTCGATGGAGAAATAACAACAGTTCTGGAAACAATAATTGAAACTTCAATAATAATAGAGGTCCTCAGAACAATAATTGACAAGGTAATAGAGGCCAAGGGAACAACAATGTGAATAGACACAATAATAATAAAAATTACAAGAACAATTACAACAATAATAACAATCACAAGAATAATAATAATAATAGCAACAGAAGTAACAATTATGGACAAAGAGGTAATAACAGAAGTAATGCCAGAAACCATAATATTAACCAGGTGCAGAACCAGGAAAACTACCAGAGATATTAAGATCCCAATCTTCGGCTGCAACACAACAAGAACAAGGACAAAAATAAACAACATAACATCCAACCTCAGAAAATTCTCACTGTGCAAACAGAAATTTTTAAAGCGTTATCAGAAAAATTAGGATGATTATTGCAATTCAACAGGTATTTCAGAGGAAGTTGTTAGATCTATTGGATCTACAATAATAAAAATTCGTAGTCATTGAACAGAAAATACAATTGTCTACGGATGACATACCGATAGGTGCCGATGGAATCTTGGGTAGAGATTTCTTGACAAAATATAAATGTAACACCGTTTACGATAAATATGTATTAACTTTTAACATTAACGGTGAAACGATAACAATCCCAATTCATGATAGTTCTCTTGATATTAATGAAGTAATAATTCCAGCGAGGAGTGAAATTAAAATTCCTTTTAAGATAAAAGGAGATGCTGTGGTATTAAATAGAAAACTTATGAAAGTAATTTATATGGCTAATGCGATAATACCTAAAGATGGAAATAATAGTGGATAATATGAAAGTGGAAACAGTTCCATTGGAAAATTATGAAATACTTTCAGTTATGAATAACGGAAATGATAGTAAAGATACGGAGAAAAGATTTGATATATTAATGAATAACTTGAATTTGAAAGACTTAAATGACGAAAATAGGAATGAACTTATATCAATACTAAAAAGATATCAGTCAATATTCCATTTTGAGGATGAAGATTTGACTATACAACGCACCACTATTACTAGTTCCAAAAAAGGGACAAACAGATTTAAGAAAATGGAGATTAGTAGTAGCTTTCAGGAAGGTAAATGACGAAATAGTGAATGATAAATTTCCATTAACACGTTTGGATGACATTTTGGACAAACTAGGTAGAACCAAGTATTTTTCAACATAAGATGTGACAAGCAATTTCATCAAATTGAACTTGATTATAAATCACGACCATATACCGCATTTTCTACACCTAGGTTACCATTTGGTTTAAAGATATCATCGAATAGCTTTCAGAGGATGCTAATAATAGCTCTAGCCGGATTAGCGTCCTAAGCTTTTCTTTATGTTGATGATATTATAGTATTTGGTTGCAGTCTACAACACCACTATTCCAATTTGATTAAGGTTCTTGAGAGACTAAAAAAAATATAATTTGAAGCTTAATCCGAATAAATGTTGCGGAAGTAGTATATCTTGGATACTTAATAACGCCAAAAGGTATAAGACAAAATCCTTCTAAATATTTATGCAATTACGAGATATCCAACTCCGCAAAATGCCGACGAGGTGAGAAGGTTCGTGGCCTTTTACAATAATTATAGAAGATTTGTTAATAATTTTGCTGAAGAAGCAAATTGCTTGATTGCTTTGTTGAAAAAGAATGCAAAATTCGAATAGACAGCACAATGTCAAACAGCGTCTGAAACATTGAAAGGCATATTAGTTAGTCCACTGGGATCTATACTATCACAAGGAGAAATTGGAGATGATGGACCAATATCTTTCGCAAGCCGTTCACTAAATAAACACCAGAAGCATGAACCAGTTATAGAAAAAGAACTACTTAGTATATACTGGAGAATACAATTTTTCCGCCCATACCTATACGGAAGAATATTTACAAAAATCCGAATTCAAAATTAACTAGATTTCGATTGGAATTATCGGACTGTGATTTTCAACTAATATATAAAAAAGGTATAAGCAACACAAATGCAGACGCATTTAAACTCATATATATAAAAACAATGGTACTTCATAACACCGATGAATCAATTAAAAAGACGCTGGTGAGGACGAGAACAAAGAAGAAAAATATGATACTAAATGAAGAAAATAAAAATATGATACAGAATAAAGAAAATTAAAATAAAATAGAAGAAAATAAAGCTATAAATGCGGAAAAGAATAAAACATCTCTTACTGGTCCTGATCAACTCAAGATGTACATCCATTCAATTTAAAAAACTCGTGAGAAAATTAAAATTTATATCAGACAAGTCGACTAAAGAATTCAAAATTGAAGATAATCATTTTGTGAACGAAATACACATGAGATGCAGTGATAATCCCATTTACTTAGGTAACATGTTGGAGAAACCTTCATCGAATGGTGTTTTCTTTTCTGAAAAAATTTTACACTTTATAATGTAACATTTTTATAATGTTTGCCTCACCCATTTATGATGGTGCATTTTTAATGGGCAGAATAGAACATAAAATTACAACTTTGCAAAATTTTTTTAATGAACAGCCGATTTTGTTAACGTTTTCATTCTTGGACACCAAAAAAGAAAAAACTAAATATAAAAAGACATTGATATTTTCCATTTTAATAATTTATTTTAAACAAAACAATAAAAATTACGGTTTTCCTTATTTTTTCTTTTTTGTTTCTTAGAGTGCGAAAAATTCATCTTATTCACATTTATAGTGCGACATTTTTAGAAAAGAACACAATGCGCTTTCGCAGGGTTGACACTTTTTTTTAGAAAAGAACACAAAAAGAGAAAAAATTACGAAATGGGAAAACGTGCAACATTTTTGCCAGAAAAGAAAACGCCATAAGTTAAGTGGATTGAAATATGATAAATTCGTACTGGAAAAATGTGACGGAATATTTAAGATAATAACCCATGGCAAATGAAAAAGAAATTAAAGAAAATAATGGTAATTCTTTTATATAGCAATCCACAGAAAGTAATATATAATGAAGACAAGAAAATATTAATTAAAATGTATCACCACACACCATGCGGAGGTCATATATTGACTGCGCAATGTGAGCTAACAAAATATATTATAGCAGTCCCAATGGAAACAAAAGAAGCCAAATCAATAGCAAAAGCTTTGACTGAAAATTTAATATTGAAATATGGAAATTCAAGACTTTGAAATCAGACAGAGGCAGTGAATTCACAAAGGAATTTTGAAAAGAAATTTGCGATTTGCTAAAAATAAAACAAAAATTTTCAACACCTTACCATCATGAGACATTAGGTACCGTCGAACGAAAACATAGAGTACTAAATGAATATTTTTTATTTTTTATAAATGATGACAATTGGATACCGTACTATTCATTCGCATACAACATAACATCACACACTGACTCTGAATATCACCATTCGAATTAATATTTGGGAAAATCCCAAGTACACCAGGTGACAAAATCTATCATTTAGAAAATTATGCAGACGAAATAAAAATTAGATTAAAATAATCGTTTAGAAATGCTAGACTAATGATAAAGGACATAAAGAATAAAAGATTAGAATCATTTAGAAAAGAAAATAATATAAAATTAGAGATAGGAGATTTAGTACTAGTTAATGTAGGAAATAAAGGGTCCGCCAAATAACTTTTTTTTTTTTTGAAAATGCTATAAAAAAAAAAACTACTGAATATTATCTCAAATTTCTTTTTTATTTGAAAGTACAATCCTTCCGGTTAATAATGGAAAATAATTTCATTCAAATGGCTGCCTCGGCTGGCCATGCAGTAGCCTACACGATCGGTCCAATTTTTAAGCACATTATCGATTGTGTGCAGCTGTATTTCACCAATGGCTTCACGAATATTGTCCTTTAAAGCGTCAATTGTCTCTGGCTTGTTGGCGTAACACTTATCTTTGAGGGCACCCCACAAATAATAGTCCAACGGTGTCAAATCGCAGCTCCGAGGAAGCCAAACGACATCAGCTCTGCGGCTGATAATGCGATCTTCAAAAACAGGGCGCAAAACATCGAGTGTAGCTTCGGCTGTGTGGCATGTAGCGCCGTCCTGTTGAAGCCAAATGATGCCAATATCCTCCTCTTCAATTTTTGTGAACAAAAATTCGTTCAACATGGCCTGATAACGATCGCCATTGACTATAACGGCCACTGCTTGCTCATTTTCGAAGAAAAATGGCCCAATTATGCCTCTGGACCAAAATCCGCACCAAACAGTGACTCGTTTTGGGTGTATCGGGTTTTCAATGTATGCGTGCGGTTTTTGCTGTGCCTCAAATGCGACAATTTTGCTTGTTTACATACCCGCCAAGATCAAAATGAGCTTCATCTGAAAAGATGATTTTTTTTTTTTTGGCAAAATCGGCATCTTCTGTAAGTCGATCGCAGGCCCATTTAGCGAAGCGAAAACGCATTGGATGGTCAGTTGGCTTCAACTCCTGAACCACTTGGACTTTGTGTGGCGTCATACCAAGGTCTTTATGCAAAATTCGTCTCAATGATGCCTCCGAAATGTTCAATTCTTGAGAACGACGGTGAATTGATGTTGATGGCGCTTCACGCACACTTTCTGCCACAGCAGCAATATTCTCGGGTGTACGCACTGTTTTTGGCTTTTCACGCTTTGGTTTATCGATGAGGATGCCAGTTTCTTTCACTTTCTCTTCTTCCAAATCCGTACGCAATTTTCGCACACATTCTGCAACATTACTATGATTTTCAAAGTAATGTCGCAATATTTCCCAGCGTTGTTCAAGCGTATACACAACCATATTCGTTCAGCGGAAGGATAAAACTAATTATCTGCCAAATCAGACATGAGCTAAGTGCTACCATTCACGAAATAAGCACTAGTTGAAAAAAAAAACGTTAGATGGCGGACCCTTTAGAAAAAAGAACGAACCATCATGAAACAAAATTAAAGATAAAGGAAAAACCATTTATAAAAATCTTGAGAAATATAATAATAATACACAAATATAAAAAAACAAAACAAGAAACAAAAAAAATTAAAAATATACAGTAGTTTTGACTTAACTGCCTTGTTCTTAAGTGCACTTTGCCTATAACTGCACAAAATATTCGTTTTATTTTTTATTTTCAAAATTCAATAATAATTTCTTTCTTTAAGTGCACTTTTTGTACTTGCACATTTAAGATAACAGCAAATCCTGGTAACGGTTGTGACACAAAGTACACCTTTACCGGCTGATTGCAGCTATCCTGTCTTATGAAAACATTATGAAAAATTTTTGGGGTTTAGCACTCACCTAAAGGTACATTTATGGAACCTTCACTTATTCAATTTACTATTGTACTTATTGCAAAAAATTAATTTGCTGTTGTTACGGTTGTGACACAATTGGTGACACATATTTTTTCCCTTGACGATCATTTCACGTTTTGTGCCCCCTTGAGCAAAATACAGAAATAAAAAAATGTAATTGTCAAAACAGATATATATTTAACTATTTAGAGTTGTATTCAAAAATTTTTCTCTCTTGGTCCCTTAGAAAAACGATATTAAAAAGTTGTTACGGTTGTGACAGGTGCGTTACGGTTGTGACATAGTACAGAAATAAATTGAAATTCGGCATTTTTCATAGAGTTTATGTAACCCACAAGCGAGAAACTTTCAAGGAAGAAAAAAAAAATATGAATTGGCATTAGTTTTATTACAAACAATTTCCATTACAACGAAAATCTCGTTATTATGAAATATTTTAGCGGTCCCTTGGAGTTAGTTGTAACTGTATAGCTATTACAATACTGATATTACAATGTTATGAATATACTAAATTTAAAAACTTGTTATCTTTGAAATACAATTTCCCCCGAACTTCTTTAGGAATAGGCAAATAATCTTTAATCTTAACACATCAGTGTTAAAGTCATCGTTAGTAGGTTAAACATAATGCGGCAACTTTCCCTCTTTTTTTTCTTAAGTACTGAATGCAAATTTTGCCATCTTTCACGTCATTATAGTACCCAAGATAATATCTGCGGTCACAAGCATTAACCGCCTAAGTCAAAAATCATGCCTTCGAGAAATATAACTTTTTGTATAAATGTAATGAGGCTTCATTACGACTTAGGTCAGTATATCTATAATATTAATAGGCTAGGCGATTCCTTGTGACCGATGATTTGTTCTACCGTTTTATCCCGATTTTGACCAAACGTATATTATTTGAAAGGTATTTCTTTTTAGCCATTTTGCAGATTTACAGATTTTTAAATTTTTTCCTTTATTTTGAGTAAATTGCATTTAAAGTTGCTACTAACACATACATAAAATTATACATATGCTATGTGTGTTTTATTAAATTTGTTAATGTGTTTGTTAATGAGTTTGAGTTAATGAATTTTTTTCATTCGCAATAATAATAAACCATAAAAGTGTTGGTTTGTGAATTGGCTAAGTTGAAAAATATAGCTGCCTAGAAATTGCACTCGAATTTCGAGCACTGGAATCTGCTAGTTTTTATTAATATCTTTTTAATAAATATCGTTAGAGAAATGGGGATTTCACGTAAATATCAAGCGTTTTTAGTAGAACATGATAGCATACATAACCCAAATCGTCGAATATCATGCTTTTGAGAAAAATAACTTTTTATGTAAATGTAATGGGGCTTCATTACGACTTAGGTCAGCATGTTTTCATTAATAACTTTTTAATAAACAGTGATAGAGAAATGGGGATTTCACGTAAATATAAAGCGTTTTTAGTAGAATATGATAGCATACATAACTCAAATCATTCTTAAGTCGACTTAGGCGGTTATCGCTTGTGACCACAGATATAATGGTTTGTTTAAGTCTGCTATCTTATTATCTACTGACATAATTATATTGAATGACTACATATTTCTTAACCCATTCGATTCCACTGTACCCGCTTGAGTACAAAAAACGTAAATTTTGTGATGCTATATCTCTCAGTGTCCGTCTGTTTCAATTTCACTTCGTCCATCTGCTATTTGCACTCATCGCCCTTTAACACTTACCGATCTTCTTAACCCTTCTTTGTACGATCCCATAATATTGTTGAATTAAGAAATTCAGTCCATTCAATAATAAATGTGTGTTCTTACATTGTGTATGAGTGTTATTTATACATCGTGTGATTGACTTGCATTGTGTATGATTGTTTTACACGTGTGTGGAAACTAAATTTTACCCAATATTTATAGTGTGTAAATAACAGCAACAAAAATGGCATGTCACAACCGAAACATTTTGTGACACAACCGTAACACCATGTGTGTCACAACCGTAACACTAATTATGTATAGTTATAACTGGGCAAAATAGCATTTTTGTTTATATTATATTTACATACATGGCCAGTATTACTTTTGATATATTACACATGTTACAAAACAATAATGGGTACAGAATCCGATTTATTCTAACTGAAAGGATACTCTTTGTTACGGTTGTGACATGCTAATTAGTTTTTCTAAAAAGAATATTATTTACCTTTAAACTTGAGGCATTGCAGTTCCTTTGATAAAAAAAACACACCCCTGATGTCTCTACCAACTTAGAACATCAAGTCAGCCATTTTGGACTGCATTGCTTGGAGAAAAACATGTTACCAGATTGCAACTAATATGATAATTTAAAAATGTTGAGAACAATCATCACAGATATGGCTATAGTAGTACCATTTCTTAAAATAATTAAATTATTTTGTTAGATTATTGAACTAGAGATCTTGTGCTTTAATTTGATATATGACATGTGCATATTAAATAACATTTTTTTTTTTTTGGCTTGGTGTTCACCTTTTCTCAGGATTTGCTGATAAGCGCCTCATAGTTTTGAAAGTTTTAAATTGTTTTCATAAAAAAATTACATTTAGCTGCCTCTTACAAAAACCAAAATCAAAACAAGTGGAGTGAACAGGAAATTATTAAGTTTGTTTATTTTACAATCCCACTCTTAATGAAAAAAATACACACACAAAATAAAAGGCGATGTCAAATTTTTGTTATATAGAAAACGATCAAAATATATCTTATCATTTTAAAATCTCAAAAACACGAAGGTGGGAAAACATACTTTTATACCTGGACATATAGACAGGTAAGCACATTTAACTTAAGAACATTATTGGCTTATCTGCACATAAACTCGTGCAAAAGTTGGATGTGCAGCTATGTCAAAACTACTGTATTCATTAATTTTATGTATATATATATTTCGGTCACATATATAAATAATTTAGATTAAATTCGGTATAATTAAAATTGGCCGTAATTAAAATTGGTCAAAATCTATCCACGTTCA
>CAVMKG010000858.1:0-10000 GCA_963682025.1 Cordilura impudica | reverse complement strand
TGATATATAGTTTAAATCATTCGCATTAACAGGGCGTAACGAATTATTATATGTTTATTTGATTTATTTATGTATTTTATTTCATTTAATTTATTTTTAAGACAGATTAAATATAAATTTTATCATTCTCAGCTTCCCCTCCATATAAACTATAACTATGCCAATTTTCACACTCCTCCGTGCTTAAAAATGGAACTAAAAATTTTCCTTCACGTATTAATATATATAAAGGGTCCGCCAAATAACTTCTTCTTTTTGAAGATGCTATAAAAAAAAACTACTGAAAATTATCTCAAATTTTTTCTTTATTTGAAAGTACAATCCCTCCGGTTAATAATAGAAAATAATTTCATTCAAATGGCTGCCTCGGCTGGTCATGCAGTAGCCTACACGATAGGTCCAATTTTTAAGCACATTATCGATGTGTGCAGCTGTATTTCACCAATGGCTTCACGAATATTGTCCTTTAAAGCGTCAATTGTCTCTGGCTTGTTTGGCGTAACACTTATCTTTGAGGGCACCCCACAAATAATAGTCCAACGGTGTCAAATAGCAGCTCCGAGGTGGCCAAAAGACATCAGCTCTGCGGCTGATAATGCGATCTTCAAAAACAGGGCGCAAAACATCGAGTGTAGCTTCGGCTGTGTGGCACGTAACGCCGTCCTGTTGAAGCCAAATGTTGCCAATATCCTCCTCTTCAATTTTTGTGAACAAAAATTCGTTCAACATGGCCCGATAACGATCCGCATTGACTGTAACGGCCACTCCTTGCTCATTTTTGAAGAAAAATGGCCCAATTATGCCTCTGGACCAAAATCCGCACCAAACAGTGACTCGTTTTGGGTGTATCGGCTTTTCAATGTATGCGTGCGGGTTTTCTGTGCCCCAAATGCGACAATTTTACTTGTTTACATACCCGCCAAGATCAAAATGAGCTTCATCTGAAAAGATGATTTTTTTTTTGGCAAAATCGGCATCTTCTGTAAGTCGATCGCAGGCCCACTTAGCGAAGCGAAAACGCATTGGATGGTCAGTTGGCTTCAACTCCTGAACCAATTGGACTTTGTTGGCGTCATACCAAGGTCTTTATGCAAAATTCGTGTCAATGATGCCTCCGAAATATTCAATTCTTGAGAACGACGGTGAATTGATGTTGATGGCGCTTCACGCACACTTTCTGCCACAACAGCAATATTCTCGGGTGTACGCACTGTTTTTGGCTTTTCACGCTTTGGTTTATCGATGAGGATGCCAGTTTCTTTCACTTTTTTCACATGATAACGAACATATGGAGCTGACGGTGCTTCTCTTCTTCCAAAATCCGTACGCAATTTTCGCACACATTCCGCAACATTACCATGATTTTCAAAGTAATGTCGCAATATTTCCCAGCGTTGTTCAAGCGTATACACCACCATATTCGTTCAGCGGAGCGATAAAACTAATTGTCTGTCAAATCAGACATGAGTTAAGTGTTACCATTCACGAAATAAGCACTAGTTGAAAAAAAAACGTTAGATGGCGGACCCTTTATTTTATTCGAAAATGCCTTTTACTCCCTGCAAATACATTTTAAAGTGTTTTCTTACCCAAATTTCTCCTAAGTGCGAATCACCACAGTGACCTTTTGTTTCAGGATTTGCAATTATTACTTTAACGCCTGGTAACAATTTTCCAGACTCTATGAGACATAGCGAATTGGGAGCACCTCGTTCCACAAGGGCAACTCTGTTGTTTCTTAGAGCCCTTAAATCGACATATACTTGTGCGCTTTCTGCTGAACTGGCACCTTGCACACATATGGCAGGATTAACGCGACAACCAAATGATGTTGAAACACACCTGGTATTCAATCCCAATGCCTGGAATAATTTACAAAATTGTTGAGTTAATTGCACACGAGGTCTTTCTTCGGCTACGACCACACATGTACGAACACATCTCAGATCAATATTTCTCTGCTTTAATAGAGGAATGGAATTACTTAGAGCTTTTGTACATAACTCAATTACACCATAAGAACAAAATGTATCACGAACTCTGTGCTGAGAAAGCGTTGATAGCCAAAGACTAGGGTTAGCTTCAACTTCATATGGAGCAATTAATATGGAATGGTGTCCACTGTAAACACCTATAAGAGTCCACATAGCAAATCCTAAACCACAATATGGATCTAAACATAGAGCAACATGTCGAGATGGATACAACTCACAAGCAAGCTTTAAACTGGCACAAAGGCTGGAAAGAGATCTACCAAAAAGAATTAAATACGATTACTTGCTCGGAATACAATAAAAAAAAATGTTTTCATTACCGATGACTCATATTGACACCGCTCAATCTACCACAAGTTGATACACTAAAATCCAAATACGCCGACGAATCTAGTGGAGGGTTTGCTATACACGATAATTTGCGTTTTGGATTTTCATCTATATCCAAAATAGGAGGCCATGTTTTTGGATCTATAGATACTGCAGCTTCGCGGGATTTTAAAAGCTTGATAATAGATTGTATAGATAAAACAATAACGCTTTTTGACACATCAACAATCATTCTAACTGTTGGCAAAGTGGTGATTAAATTTTGAGGATGGGGTGGCCGAATAGTGATTGGTATAGCTCCCAAGTAAAGACACCCATAAAATGCAACCAGTAAATCCAAGCCAGGAGGAAATATTAATGCTGTATAAATTAATAATTTTTATCATATATTTATTTAGTTCATAATATTTAATGTGTATAGACATACCAATATGGTCATTTGGTTCTATCTTTCCTTTTTCCTGCAGAAGAGCGGCTATTTTTTCCGCACGTTTATGCAATTCCGAGCAGGTGAGGGTTTTTGCGATTGATCCTTAGAAAAAAAGACATAATTAAACGATTATTTGCTGTGCAAAAAAAATAATTTTAATGTACATTTTTATCATCTATTTTTCCCAACGAGCTAAATAAAGTCTATATAATTTGATCGTATCATGTATATGAGAAAGCGTTTTCCGTTTTCAGCTTATTCACTTTCATTTAATATTTCTGATCTTATAAACATTACTATTTTTTTTAAGTAACAACCATTTATTTTGATTGATACTTTAGCTATACTGGAAATAAATATAAGTGTTAACCTAAATTTTTTGGCAAAAATGCAATTATGTTCATTTTATAATTTTCTTTTCTTTTGTCAAATGTGTATTTTTAGTAAATTTAACAAATTAATTTATTATAATTATAATTTTTATAAGACAAAGGGACAATAATATTTAAAAATTTGCGAAATAAGTATGGGTGCATTACATTGAAATTCAAAAAATCGTAACTTATATCAATTTATTTAAAAATTAGTAAATAGTAGAGCCTATGTACATCAAAGATACGATCTTTCATTAAAACAACAACGTTTTTTTTAAACTTCTAATGAAATATTCGACCACTCATTACTTATTACGTCATTAGAATACAATATTGATTCCCATTAGTATTCCCATTATATTCGCATTAGCTTGCAAAGTGGTATAATGCCACATAGATTTATATGGGGCTATGATCTGGACTTCGGACAGGCCAGTCCAAAATTTCAATATTTGTAGACAAAAAACAGTCCTTCCTCACCCTGGAATTATTCTACTAGAAAGAATGGACTCATTATGCTTTGTAAATGCATAGTAATAATAATAATAATAATAATAATAATAATAATAATAATAATAATAATAATAATAATAATAATAATAATAATAATAATAATAATAATAATAATAATAATAATAATAATAATAATAATAATAATAATAATAATAATAATAATAATAATAATAATAATAATAATAATAATAATAATAATAATAATAATAATAATAATAATAATAATAATAATAATAATAATAATAATAATTAATAATAATAATAATAATAATAATAATAATAATAATAATAATAATAATAATAATAATAATAATAATAATAATAATAATAATAATAATAATAATAATAATAATAATAATAATAATAATAATAATAATAATAATAATAATAATAATAATAATAATAATAATAATAATAATAATAATATAATAATAATAATAATAATAATAATAATAATAATAATAATAATAATAATAATAATAATAATAATAATAATAATAATAATAATAATAATAATAATAATAATAATAAATAATATAATAATAATAATAATAATAATAATAATAATAATAATAATAATAATAATAATAATAATAATAATAATAATAATAATAATAATAATAATAATAATAATAATAATAATAATAATAATAATAATAATAATAATAATAATAATAATAATAATAATAATAATAATAATAATAATAATAATAATAATAATAATAATAATAATAATAATAATAATAATAATAATAATAATAATAATAATAATAATAATAATAATAATAATAATAATAATAATAATAATAATAATAATAATAATAATAATAATAATAATAATAATAATAATAATAATAATAATAATAATAATAATAATAATAATAATAATAAAATAATAATAATAATAATAATAATAATAATAATAATAATAATAATAATAATAAAATAATAATAATAATAATAATAATAATAATAATAATAATAATAATAATAATAATAATAATAATAATAATAATAATAATAATAATAATAATAATAATAATAATAATAATAATAATAATAATAATAATAATAATAATAATAATAATAATAATAATAATAATAATAATAATAATAATAATAATAATAATAATAATAATAATAATAATAATAATAATAATAATAATAATAATAATAATAATAATAATAATAATAATAATAATAATAATAATAATAATAATAATAATAATAATAATAATAATAATAATAATAATAATAATAATAATAATAATAATAATAATAATAATAATAATAATAATAATAATAATAATAATAATAATAATAATAATAATAATAATAATAATAATAATAATAATAATAATAATAATAATAATAATAATAATAATAATAATAATAATAATAATAATAATAATAATAATAATAATAATAATAATAATAATAATAATAATAATAATAATAATAATAATAATAATAATAATAATAATAATAATAATAAAATAATAATAATAATAATAATAATAATAATAATAATAATAATAATAATAATAATAATAATAATAATAATAAATAATAATAATAATAATAATAATAATAATAATAATAATAATAATAATAATAATAATAATAATAAATAATAATAATAATAATAATAATAATAATAATAATAATAATAATAATAATAATAATAATAATAATAATAATAATAATAATAATAATAATAATAATAATAATAATAATAATAATAATAATAATAATAATAATAATAATAATAATAATAATAATAATAATAATAATAATAATAATAATAATAATATAATAATAATAATAATAATAATAATAATAATAATAATAATAATAATAATAATAATAATAATAAAATAATAATAATAATAATAATAATAATAATAATAATAATAATAATAATAATAATAATAATAATAATAATAATAATAATAAATAATAATAATAATAATAATAATAATAATAATAATAATAATAATAATAATAATAATAATAATAATAATAATAATAATAATAATAATAATAATAATAATAATAATAATAATAATAATAATAATAATAATAATAATAATAATAATAATAATAATAATAATAATAATAATAATAATAATAATAATAATAATAATAATAATAATAATAATAATAATAATAATAATAATAATAATAATAATAATAATAATAATAATAATAATAATAATAATAATAATAATAATAATAATAATAATAATAATAATAATAATAATAATAATAATAATAATAATAATAATAATAATAATAATAATAATAATAATAATAATAATAATAATAATAATAATAATAATAATAATAATAATAATAATAATAATAATAATAATAATAATATAATAATAATAATAATAATAATAATAATAATAATAATAATAATAATAATAATAATAATAATAATAATAATAATAATAATAATAATAATAATAATAATAATAATAATAAATAATAATAATAATAATAATAATAATAATAATAATAATAATAATAATAATAATAATAATAATAATAATAATAATAATAATAATAATAATAATAATAATAATAATAATAATAATAATAAATAATAATAATAATAATAATAATAATAATAATAATAATAATAATAATAATAATAATAATAATAATAATAATAATAATAATAATAATAATAATAATAATAATAATAATAATAATAATAATAATAATAATAATAATAATAATAATAATAATAATAATAATAATAATAATAATAATAATAATAATAATAATAATAATAATAATAATAATAATAATAATAATAATAATAATAATAATAATAATAATAATAATAATAATAATAATAATAATAATAATAATAATAATAATAATAATAATAATAATAATAATAATAATAATAAATAATAATAATAATAATAATAATAATAATAATAATAATAATAATAATAATAATAATAATAATAATAATAATAATAATAATATAATAATAATAATAATAATAATAATAATAATAATAATAATAATAATAATAATAATAATAATAATAATAATAATAATAATAATAATAATAATAATAATAATAATAATAATAATAATAATAATAATAATAATAATAATAATAATAATAATAATAATAATAATAATAATAATAATAATAATAATAATAATAATAATAATAATAATAATAATAATAATAATAATAATAATAATAATAATAATAATAATAATAATAATAATAATAATAATAATAATATAATAATAATAATAATAATAATAATAATAATAATAATAATAATAATAATAATAATAATAATAATAATAATAATAATAATAATAATAATAATAATAATAATAATAATAATAATAATAATAATAATAATAATAATAATAATAATAATAATAATAATAATAATAATAATAATAATAATAATAATAATAATAATAATAATAATAATAATAATAATAATAATAATAATAATAATAATAATAATAATAATAATAATAATAATAATAATAATAATAATAATAATAATAATAATAATAATAATAATAATAATAATAATAATAATAATAATAATAATAATAATAATAATAATAATAATAATAATTAATAATAATAATAATAATAATAATAATAATAATAATAATAATAATAATAATAATAATAATAATAAATAATAATAATAATAATAATAATAATAATAATAATAATAATAATAATAATAATAATAATAAATAAATAATAATAAAATAATAATAATAATAATAATAATAATAATAATAATAATAATAATAATAATAATAATAATAATAATAATAATAATAATAATAATAATAATAATAATAATAATAATAATAATAATAATAATAAATAATAATAATAATAATAATAATAATAATAATAATAATAATAATAATAATAATAATAATAATAATAATAATAATAATAATAATAATAATAATAATAATAATAATAATAATAATAATAATAATAATAATAATAATAATAATAATAATAATAATAATAATAATAATAATAATAATAATAATAATAATAATAATAATAATAATAATAATAATAATAATAATAATAATAAATAATAATAATAATAATAATAATAATAATAATAATAATAATAATAATAATAATAATAATAATAATAATAATAATAATAATAATAATAATAATAATAATAATAATAATAATAATAATAATAATAATAATAATAATAATAATAATAATAATAATAATAATAATAATAATAATAATATAATAATAATAATAATAATAATAATAATAATAATAATAATAATAATAATAATAATAATAATAATAATAATAATAATAATAATAATAATAATAATAATAATAATAATAATAATAATAATAATAATATAATAATAATAATAATAATAATAATAATAATAATAATAATAATAATAATAATAATAATAATAATAATAATAATAATAATAATAATAATAATAATAATAATAATAATAATAATAATAATAATAATAATAATAATAATAATAATAATAATAATAATAATAATAATAATAATAATAATAATAATAATAATAATAATAATAATAATAATAATAATAATAATAATAATAATAATAATAATAATAATAATAATAATAATAATAATAATAATAATAATAATAATAATAATAATAATAATAATAATAATAATAATAATAATAATAATAATAATAATAATAATAATAATAATAATAATAATAATAATAATAATAATAATAATAATAATAATAATAATAATAATAATAATAATAATAATAATAATAATAATAATAATAATAATAATAATAATAATAATAATAATAATAATAATAATAATAATAATAATAATAATAATAATAATAATAATAATAATAATAATAATAATATAATAATAATAATAATAATAATAATAATAATAATAATAATAATAATAATAATAATAATAATAATAATAATAATAATAATAATAATAATAATAATAATAATAATAATAATAATAATAATAATAATAATAATAATAATAATAATAATAATAATAATAATAATAATAATAATAATAATAATAATAATAATAATAATAATAATAATAATAATAATAATAATAATAATAATAATAATAATAATAATAATAATAATAATAATAATAATAATAATAATAATAATAATAATAATAATAATAATAATAATAATAATAATAATAATAATAATAATAATAAATAATAATAATAATAATAATAATAATAATAATAATAATAATAATAATAATAATATAATAATAATAATAATAATTAATAATAATAATAATAATAATAATAATAATAATAATAATAATAATAATAATAATAATAATAATAATAATAATAATAATAATAATAATAATAATAATAATAATAATAATAATAATAATAATAATAATAATAATAATAATAATAATATAATAATAATAATAATAATAATAATAATAATAATAATAATAATAATAATAATAATAATAATAATAATAATAATAATAATAATAATAATAATAATAATAATAATAATAATAATAATAATAATAATAATAATAATAATAATAATAATAATAATAATAATAATAATAATAATAATAATAATAATAATAATAATAATAATAATAATAATAATAATAATAATAATAATAATAATAATAATAATAATAATAATAATAATAATAATAATAATAATAATAATAATAATAATAATAATAATAATAATAATAATAATAATAATAATAATAATAATAATAATAATAATAATAATAATAATAATAATAATAATAATAATAATAATAATAATAATAATAATAATAATAATAATAATAATAATAATAATAATAATAATAATAATAATAATAATAATAATAATAATAATAATAATAATAATAATAATAATAATAATAATAATAATAATAATAATAATAATAATAATAATAATAATAATAATAATAATAATAATAATAATAATAATAATAATAATAATAATAATAATAATAATAATAATAATAATAATAATAATAATATAATAATAATAATAATAATAATAATAATAATAATAATAATAATAATAATAATAATAATAATAATAATAATAATAATAATAATAATAATAATAATAATAATAATAAATAATAATAATAATAATAATATAATAATAATAATAATAATAATAATAATAATAATAATAATAATAATAATAATAATAATAATAATAATAAATAATAATAATAATAATAATAATAATAATAATAATAATAATAATAATAATAATTAATATTATTATTATTATTATT
>CAVMKG010000857.1:0-42144 GCA_963682025.1 Cordilura impudica | reverse complement strand
TAAAAAGAAAAATAGAAAAAGAAAGACGATGTAACGTAATTTACCAAATACAGTGCAATGGAAACGAAAACGAAACCTGCAACGACATCTACATAGGGACAACATAACGACATTTAGAAACATTAAAAGAACATGCAAAAACAATAGAACAAAAGAAACCAAACACAGCTTTGGCACAACATATGATAGATAAAAACAACACAGCTGACTTTACAACAACAAAAATTTTAGACAAAGAAACTAAACAAAACAAACGAATGACATTAGAAAGCCTCTACATCAAAATGTACCAAAGCAAAACAATAAACAAAAAAGAAGATTTTGACAACATAAGCGCGGCTTACAACGCCTTATTAGAACGTTAGAATTGACGTAGAAAAATAGTTTAAGGTAAAATATCTTTAAATGTGTAAATTTCTAATGTTTTACTTATTGTATATGGGGGGGTTTCATGTCAAGTGCACCAAATTTTGGAACCGATGTCTTCCGATCGAGATGAAATTTGCACCAAGGTTAGTACTATCGGATAGAAGTTTAGACACAATTTTTCAGCAAGATCGGTCAAGAGCTCTCTGAGTTAGAGGGGATCAAAATTTGACATTTTGGCCAAACAGGTGTTTTTTCTCATCCATGTAACTTATTACCTATTGTTCTCTGAAAATTTTCTCACAAATAGTTTAGATAGCTATTTCTACAATATTTCGGAAAAAAAATCTTAAAAAAAAATTTTTTTTTAGACTTTTTTTTTTGGTAAATCAAAGCATTTTTTGCCTTTTTTTCAAAAAGGGCATTTTTTTTTCATATGAAAGCTTAGGATTTTTCCTTTAAGAACTTTTTGGTCGCTTAGTGGGATGGGAGTGGGATATCTATCAAAATAAATGTTTTGTAACTCAAGACAACGATTTTTCAATTTTTCACAAATGCACTATTTTGAATCATTTCCCATTTGTGTGTAAAACCTTACAAATTAAACTTATACTGAGAAACTAGACAAATTAAACTTTCCGAAGGTATGTAACATACCCAACTAAGATTTCATACCCTCGATACTGTAATACCCAGAATATGTTAACCTCAGGAAAAAAATAATTTTTTACTATAGAAATGTTGAAAAATTATTATTGTTTATTTATTTGTAACTAGATGTAACCCGGTGTGCTTCGCTACACCCTCCCCCTCCCCCCCTTCCGAATTGTTATGAAAGGGCTCACGCAAAGTCCCAAGGCTCTCACTAATACAGTAATTCAGATATTTCACATTTAATATTAAGTTTGTATGGGGAGTGCCACGCGCATTTATCCAATCCCGCCCATTTTTTTGTCTGACTACTCACGTTAATAATAGATGACCTGAGACAAATTTGCAAAGCTTTCTCTATCATAGTACTTAATATATATGATATTAAAAATTTACTTTGTATGGGAGGTACCACGCCCACTAAATATATTTAAAAAACTTAAAGCATGCAGCAAGGTGCATGTAGCTGCCCATGAGAAGAAGATGGATTATCCATCTGGCAACACTTAATATTGACCTTGAACTTAGAATATCATTTGGCAATTTTTCTTTTTAGCGAGTTTGATTTTGAAAATTTTTGTTTTTTGGGCGATTTTTATTTTTCGCGATTTTTGGGTTTGGCGATTTTTGATTTTGGCGATATATTTTCCACGACAAATCACATTGATAGCTAATTAATTTGTTAAAAGACTGTCGCTTTCGTAGTGCTTCATATTTTTTATATAGGAGATGCAACGCCCACTAATCCCATCCCGCCCAATTTTTATTGGACTACTCACATTAATGTCGAGTCTTTCCCTATTATAGTACACCAGTTATATGATATTAGATATCTACTTTGCATGGGCGGTGCTACGCCCACTGCTCCGACCACGCCTATTTTTTTGTTAGACTAGTCACACAAAGAACCGATGAGCTCACGCAAAGCCACAAAGCTCACTCTTTTACAGTACTCCAGATATATAACATTAAATAGTTACTTTGCATGGGGAGTGCCACGCCCATTGGTGTGAACTCGCCAATTTTTTGTTCGTCCACTCATACTAAGATCTGATAGGCTCGTACAAAGTGTCAAAGCTTCCTTTTTAGCACACCAGTTATATAATATCATATATTTACTTTGTATGGGCGGTGCCACGCCCACTTCTCCGATCATGCCCATTTCTCGTCTAACTAATCAAATGAATAATTTATGGGCTCACACAAAGTCCCAAGACTCTCACTATTACAGTACTCCAGATATATGTCATTTTATATTTACTTTGTATGGGAGGTGCCACGCCTATTGGTCCGATACTGCCCATTTTGCATCGGACTACTCACATTCATAATAGGTGACATCAGAAAAATTTGAAAAGCTCTCTCTATCACATTACTCGAGATATATAATATTGAACAATTACTTGTATGGGAGGTACCACGCCCACTTATCCGATCCTGCCCATTTCCGGCGTAGCTACTAATATTAACAATAGGTGACCTCACACAAATTTGCAAAGCTCTCCCTATCATAGTACTCAATATATGTATATGATATTAAAAATTTACTTTGTATGGGAGGTGCCACGGCCACCAAAAATATTTAAAAAATTATAGCCTATAGCACTTCCCATATCCGTAGTAAGACTCTTTGAAATTTTCAGGAAGATCAGATGGGTAGTTACGGAGATTACCTCCTACAAACAAACAAACAAACAAACACACATTACCTCTTTATTATATTAGTATAGATTAGTATAGATAAAATTTAAATTAATATATAATAATAATATTAAAAATAAAAAGATAAATAATTTGATAAAATTTAATCTTAATTGCATTAGATCCATTTATATCATAACTGTTTTTAAACTTAATTTATTGTAGCTGATGAAGTATTTAAGTCTTGTAAATTTTTAAATACCCAGTCTTTCATCCAGCTTTTTTGTCGCCTTTATTTACTGCGTTTTTTCGCTGTAGGTTTATTTCGCTGTAGGTTTATTTGTTGGCTTTGGAAAGAAATCGCATTGAATAGAGGCAGAAAACTTTTTCAACTTGAGTCTTCCATCGATAAGCGGTATAAAAGCATGGTAGTGAGCGGTGCCATCGATTGTTACCGCAGCATCGAATCTGCTCTTCAGTGTTTTCAATGTTTCCTGATGTTCCTCTTTGCTACTAAAAACAATTTTAGTTCCTTTACAATAATTCTTTGAACATTGGAATAAAGCAGTCGCATCTAAGATGCGATCTTGATGAGAGCACTGGAGTCTATACTTCGCTGCATTTCTTTTAAAGTTTGCTCCAATACCATCACATGCTCCTTTACCATGAGCAGTAGGATGAAAATTCCACTCAGCTGGCATTCCAAAATCTTTTTCATGAGCCATAAGATTTGCGAAGCTACTTTTGTTTTTAAAATGTTGACGAGCTCCGTCCGAAACGTAGTATACCTTCTTTACTGTAAATTTAGGTTTTAGAAATTTTAGTATTCTCTTCTGGTACTCATAAACTGCAACGCTATCATGTTTTAAATCGTCGGATATGATTGCCATACTTTTGTGTTCCAGTTTTTCAGCTTTCATGTAGTAAATAACTACTGTGAATATAGTTGCTTGGTCGTTATTGAAGTGGAATGCTTGTATGGCATCCTGAAGAACATATTTATAGTTTTCTGCGAAATCATAAGAAATAACGAATTCACCAGACTCCAAATGTATCTTCAAATCCTTGAAGAATGGCCATTGCTCTTTGACTAAAAAGTCATGGTTTCTCAAGTTTAGCAATCCTGTACACATTTCTTCCACAAAATCATCCACATTTAAAATGATTGTTTTCAATGTGCATCTGTCAGTCTGAATCCAAGAATCAAATTTGACCTGCTCTATATATTCTCGATCTAAAGAGTTGATTAAATTTTCTTTGATGAATGTGGTTTTATGGCAATTGGTACATTCACCTAAGTGACAAGAAGTTGTTGCATTAGGACACATAGTCAATTTAAGGCAATCGCGTTAATCGTGTAAATATTCTGCCGAATCATCTGTTAAATACTTTTAGTTGATTTCCTTCAACATCAGTTTAACATTTTCCAATTTTAACATCCTCGTGTTCAGATTGAAATATTGCAAATAACTCTTTCAGGTTATAGAGAACCATTCTCTTCTGTTATGTTATGAAGGTATGTTACATAACTTCGGAAAGGTTAATTTGTCTAGTTTCTCATTATAAGTTTTATTTGTAAGGTTTTTCACACAAATAGGAAAAAATTCAAAATAGTGCATTTGTGAAAAATTGTAAAACCGTTGTCTTGAGTTACAAAACATTTATTTTGATAGATATCCCACTCACATCCCACTAAGCGACCAAAAAGGTCTTAATGGAAAAATCCTAAGTTTTCTTATGAAAAAAAAAATGCCCTTTTTGAAAAAAAAGGCAAAAAATGCTTTGATTTAGGAAAAAAAAGTCTAAAAAAAATTTTTTTTTTTAAAGTATTTTTTTCCGAAATATTGAAGAAATAGCTATCTAAACTATTTGGGAGAAAATTTTCTAAGAACAATAGGTAATAAGTTACATGGATGAGAAAAAACACCTGTTTGGCCAAAATGTCAAATTTTGATCCCCTCTAACTCAGAGAGATCTTGAGCGATCTTGTTGAAAAATTGTGTCTGAACTACTATCCGATAGGACTAACCTTGGTGCAAATTTAATCCCGATCGGAAGACATCGGTTTCAAAAGTTGGTGCACTTGACATGAAACCCCCCATATTTGTATTATAATATAAAAAATTAGCCCTGAAGATGTCAACAATTGTTTGACGAAACGTTGGCGAAAATATAAAACTGTGTTTTAATACACTACGATCAAGCAGCTTATAACGGGTGATTTTTTTGAGGTTAGGATTTTCATGCATTAGTATTTGACAGATCACGTGGGATTTCAGACATGGTGTCAAAGAGAAAGATGCTCAGTATGCTTTGACATTTCATCATGAATAGACTTACTAACGAGCAACGCTTGCAAATCATTGAATTTTATTACCAAAATCAGTGTTCGATTCGAAATGTGTTTCGCGCTTTACGTCCGATTTATGGTCTACATAATCGACCAAGTGAGCAAACAATTAATGCGATTGTGACCAAGTTTCGCACTCAGTTTACTTTATTGGACATTAAACCAACCACACGAATGCGTACAGTGCGTACAGAAGAGAATATTGCGTCTGTTTCTGAGAGTGTTACTGAAGACCGTGAAATGTCGATTCGTCGCCGTTCGCAGCAATTGGGTTTGTGTTATTCGACCACATGGAAGATTTTACGCAAAGATCTTGGTGTAAAACCGTATAAAATACAGCTCGTGCAAGAACTGAAGCCGAACGATCTGCCACAACGTCTAATTTTCAGTGAATGGGCCCTAGAAAAGTTGGCAGAAAATCCGCTTTTTTATCGACAAATTTTGTTCAGCGATGAGGCTCATTTCTGGTTGAATGGCTTCGTAAATAAGCAAAATTGCCGTATTTGGAGTGAAGAGCAACCAGAAGCCGTTCAAGAACTGCCCATGCATCCCGAAAAATGCACTGTTTGGTGTGGTTTGTACGCTGGTGGAATCATTGGACCGTATTTTTTCAAAGATGCTGTTGGACGCAACGTTACGGTGAATGGCGATCGCTATCGTTCGATGCTAACAAACTTTTTGTTGCCAAAAATGGAAGAACTGAACTTGGTTGACATGTGGTTTCAACAAGATGGCGCTACATGCCACACAGCTCGCGATTCTATGGCCATTTTGAGGGAAAACTTCGGAGAACAATTCATCTCAAGAAATGGACCGGTAAGTTGGCCACCAAGATCATGCGATTTGACGCCTTTAGACTATTTTTTGTGGGGCTACGTCAAGTCTAAAGTCTACAGAAATAAGCCAGCAACTATTCCAGCTTTGGAAGACAACATTTCCGAAGAAATTCGGGCTATTCCGGCCGAAATGCTCGAAAAAGTTGCCCAAAATTGGACTTTCCGAATGGACCACCTAAGACGCAGCCGCGGTCAACATTTAAATGAAATTATCTTCAAAAAGTAAATGTCATGGACCAATCTAACGTTTCAAATAAAGAACCGATGAGATTTTGCAAATTTTATGCGTTTTTTTTTAAAAAAAAGTTATCAAGCTCTTAAAAAATCACCCGTTATCTTATTTCATGTATCTGGAGTACTGTAGTAGTGGAAGTCTTGTAACTCTGTCTGAGTTCATGAGTTATAAATTTGAGTAGACCGATAAAAAATGAGCGGGATCGGACCAGTGGTCTGTCACCCCCCATACAAAGTAAGTATTAATATCATATAACTGGGGTACTAACTATAATAGAAAACACCTTGGGACTTTATCTGAGTTCATAAGTTATTAATGTGAGTAGCTGCCCAAAGAATGGGCGGGATCGGACCAATGGGCATGACAACTCCTATACTCCTATACAAAAAATATGAAATTCTATGAAAATGATAGTCTCGATACATTTGACAATTACATTAATTACCAATGTGTGTAGCCGTGGGCGGAATCACGAATATGAAAAATCGCCAAAATTAAAAATGGCCAAATTAGGAAATCGCAGAACACAAAAATCGACTAAATTAAAAATCACAAAATAAACAAAAATCGTTACAGTCAAAAATCGCCAAAACCGAAAATCGCGAAAAACACAAATTGGCAGAACCGAAAATCGCGAATAACCAAAATCGGAAGAAACTAAAATCGCCAAATTCAAAAATCGCCAACCACGAAAATTGCAAAAAATAAAAATCGCTATAGCCAAAAATCGCCAAAAATCAAAAAGCGTTGAAATCATAAATCCCCAAAATCAAAAATCTGAAATTTGAAACATCGCCAAAATTGAAAACAGAACAATAAGTCGTCAAAATCAAAAATAACCAAAACCGAAAGTCGCGAATAACACAAATCAAAAAATGTCAAGGCCGAAAAACTGCGAATAAAAAATCACAAAACACGAAAAACGCTAATATCAAAAATCGACAAAACCGAAAATCGCGAATAAAAAAAATTAAAAAACGCCAAAATCAAATGTCGCTAAAAATAAAAACGTTAAAATAAAATAAAAATAAATAAATAAATAAATAAATAAAATAAATAAAAACAAAAATCGACAATATAGAAAATCGCCAAATATAAATAAATAAATTTCGTTAAATTTGCCCAGTACTCGAAACTCGAGTGCAAATTCTTGGAAATATTATATTTTCATTCAATTTTTGTCTTCCAATATTTTTTTAATCTATATAAGTATATATAAAATTTATGAATATTTAAACGAGCCGAAAGGTATGTTAATCAATTTTAGATATTCACAATTCAACACAGTGCGTCTGATATATAATTTAAGTCATTCGCATTAACAGGGTGTAACGAATTATTTTAAACATTTTATTTTATTTAATTAAATATATTTTTTAGACAGATCAAACACAAATTTTATCATACTCAACTTCTCCTCCATATGAGCTATAACTGTGCCAATTTTCACACTCCTCCGTGCCCGCATATTGCTTAAAAAGGGAACTAAATATTTACCTTCACGTATTAATATATAGATAATGACTTTGTGCTGATGTTTTTAACTACCAAAAATGTATGGTGTATTTAGATCAATACTTTTATATACCGACCGGCTCAGAATCATTTCTGAGTTGATTTAGCGCTGTCCGTCCGTGTATCCATGTAAACGTTGCAATAAAACCACAGGTAGCAATTATGAATATGTTTATTCTAATGAAATTTAGTACATAAGCTTCTATCGAACGCTCGTCCTCATATAAATGTAGCATCCGATATGAATCTTGCGCCAAAATAATTACTAAAAATTCAATTCAGATTTGGGCTATGCTTCTTTTTATACCCAATTAGTTGGGTCCAACGCCAATTCTCTAAATGCATATAGGGTATCGCATACTCGATGTATAGCGAGTACAATTTTCTTACTTGTTAAAATTTAAAGTTGTTTCAAATGTAGTTTGAGTTCCACATTTATAGTAAAATCAAAATGCAAAACTTATATGGTCCACCCTGTATGTGGTCAGGGTATAATGAGTTTGTGCTGATGTGTGAAACTACCACAAATACTTCTCCTATATCAACCTTTTATGATACCAATCGACTCAGATCAGTTTCAGAGCCGATTTAGCGATGTCCGTCCATCCATCCGTCTGCCTGTCCGTCTGTGCGTTCATGTAAACATTTATTACAAATTTCAGGTCGCAAATATATTTTGATTACTTTTGGTATATATACCTTTAGCGGTCATAGCAGTATTGAAATTGGTGAAACTGTCTGCATACTCAGTAGTAGCTCTCATACCAATAACGTCTACCACACCGACTAATTTGATCGAAAGATCTAGAGTATAATATACATTTATCGATAAAATTTGGTGTGTGTGTGTGTGCGCGTGTGTGTGTGTGTGTATGTGTGTGTGTGTGTATGTGTGTAATTTATACCGACTAACTAGTGGTCCGAAAATAAACCCTGAAGTACTATTTTAAGACATAATCCCCATATAAAACGGATTCCCGGTCTTCACTTAAATCTATCAAAAACAAAGATATTCCATAGATATTTTTTTCAAATTCGGTTTATAAATGTTTTTGAGATAAATAAATTACCATATATGGTCATGGTATGTCCATTTTTTAACCTGGTCCATGTATAAAAATACTGTCATAAAAGTTATAGTTCATATGAAGGAGAAGCTGAGAATGATAAAATTTATGTTTAATCTGTCTTAAAAATATATTAAATTAAACAAAATAAAATATTTCTAATAATTCGTTACACCCTGTTAATGAGAATGACTTAAATTGTATATGACACGCCCTGTGCTGCATTGCGAATTGCTTAAATTGATTAGACTCATTTTAATATTCATAAATTTTTGAATTGAATGAAAAAATAATAATAATATAAATTTGAATGAAAAAATAGAATTTTCACACGAATTTCGAGTGCTGGGATATACTAGTACTGAATCAATACATAAATCAATGGAAATTAAAAAAATACGATCAGTTACCTAGTTTTTTTATATTCTACCTGGAACTGGTCAAAATTGAACAAAAATTGTGTGTTTTTTGAAAACTGAAAATCGTTTAACTTTGAAGGGTTATATCTCCTAAACTAAAAATCTGATTTTACGGAAGGCCGTAAATTTGTAATTTATTTATTTATTTATTAGGTCAATGGAATAAATCCTTACAGACCTGTATAAATGATATAATTACATACGTATGTCCATATATTGAAACAATTAAATGATTTGAAAATAAAAACAAATAGTTAGGAATCTAAGAAAATAATGATATGCTTAATTACATCAGTGTTCAACGAAAAATCAATTAATTGATAAAGATTATTATAAACAACAAATTCTTCTAAAAGGATAAGCTAGAGCATAGTTGGTTTGAAAAGATTTAACAAAGAGTGGTTGGAATTGGCGTGATACTCGTTGAGGAACATTAAAAGTTATATTGTTGACAAGAAAGTCCGAACAGATTTCACCATTAATTAGGTTGATCATAAATGTTACTTTTAGCATAGTCCTACGGCTTTCCAAAGTAGGTAATTTTATTCATTTAAGTCGATCAACGTATGAAGGTAGATTAATTGCAGAATTCCAAGGTAAGCCACGTAAGCAAAAGAGTAGAAATTGTTTCTGTACAGACTCGATTCGTTGAATATTAATGTTATAGAAGGGATCCCATATTAGTGACCCATATTCTAAAATAGGTCTTACAAGAGATGTAAAAAGTTGTTTGGTTATGTAAGGATCAATAAATTCTTTTGCCCATCTTTTAATAAAGGCGAGTAATAATTTTTTTTGAATAATTTTTTATAAGATAAGTTTATACAAAATATCGCAGGCGCACACGAAATTTTTTGATTTTTCCCACCTCATTTGTTCTAAGGGCGCCATTGTGCATCAGAGAGAAATTAGTCCGGCTAGCATTAATCTTTCAAAAAAAAAAAAAACTCATGAACTAAGTAATATTTAAACGGCCATAAAATTTGCATATACCCACACCGGACCAAACACTTTGGGAGTTTTTCTATAATATCCTAATACAATCGTACGATATGAGTATCATCCACCCGCAAGACCATGACCATAATTTTATGCCACAGTTTCCATTGTTTTGTCAACAGTATAAAATTGAATACTTTTAAGTTTTATTATTTTTTTCTGAAGTTATGTTAATATTTCTTCTTTGTTAAATAAATAAAACATGCAAATGTTTATTGGTATTGACCGTTAAAGTTGTCAAAAATATATTTTGTTAAAAGTTTCCATCGTATTGTCACTCACACTATTTTTCTAATTGTTTTTAAGTATTATTATGTTTTGTATAATTAATATAATTACGCTAACAACGTAGCGGGTATACTACTAGTATATGCTATATATGTACTAACTGACCCGGCAAACGTTGTTTTGCCATATAATTTATTTCAAGTTAATGGGATTTGTGAATGGGTGGGATCGCCGATGAAAACAAAACAAACAAGTAAGAAAATTATAGTCGGTCTAGACCGACTATACATACCCTATACCATAAGTTTAGAGACCCTATCTCTCAGGCCCAACTAACTGGATATAGAAAATAAGCATAAACCAAATTTGAGTTGGATTTTTATTAATTTTTTCGGCTGCAGATACGAAAAAGTTAATATCGGATGCTATATCTATATGGGGACTAGGCCCGAAAATGGACCGATCTTGAGCATGTTTGGTAAAGTCTCTGTATTTTGCAAAAATATATACAAACAAAATTTCCAGATATATGGCATTAAATATTTACTTTGTGTGGGGGTGCCACGCCCATTTATCTTATCTCGCCCATTTTTTATTTGCCTACTCACATTAATATCTGATGTACACGTAGAAAGAGTCAAGGCTTTCCCTTTTATAGTATAATATATTTATTTTGTATGGGTGATGCCACGCCCACTGCTTCGATCACGCCCTTTATTTATTCGACTAATCACATGCATAACTTATGGGCTCACGCGATATCCCAAGGCTCTCAATATTACAGTACTCCAGATATCTGAGATTAAATATTTACTTTTTTTACTTTACTCACATTTTCGGCATGGCTACTAACATTAATAATATGAGAATCCACAAATTTGCAATGCTCTTTCATATATATTATATTGGAAATTCACATTGTATGTGGCGTGCCACGCCCATTGATCCGATCCCACCCATTTTTTGTCCAACTACTCAAAATAACTGACATTAATAATGGATAACATCGGACAAATGTGCAAAGTTGTGGCCGTCATAGTACGCGAGATATATGACATTTAATCTTTACTTTATATGTGCGGTGCCACGCCCACTTATCCGATCCCGCCCATTTTCGGCATGACTATGTACATTAATTAAAGCTAACCTCTCACAAATTAGCAAAGCTCTCCCTGTCATAATGCTCAATATATATGATATTAAAAATTTACTTTGTATTGGAGGTGCACGTCCTAATTCACTAGTGATATGAAATATACCTTACGACTTAAGGTGCGTTCAGACTACGCAAATATTTGACCAAATAAACGTAACCCCTAAATAATGTATAATTTTCCTTGTATAATTTTCATTAAGTTATACAATATGTGATATAGAATATAGTTAAATATATTAAATATTACTAATGTAATAAAACATAACTTAATTTTGTCTTTTATATATCATGTAAGATTGAATAAAACTTTCATAAAATTAGGGGTTACGTTTATTTGGTCAAATATTTGCGTAGTCTGAACGCACCTTTATTCGTATACCTACGAAACACACAAAAATAATTTCATAAAAATCCGTCAAACGGTTTTGGAGGAGTTCGATTACAAATACCGTGACATGAGAATTTTATATATTAGATAAGGTATTGTAGAGCCAGTCAGTCTAAAACTACTTTTTCATTTTTATTTTTTATAATGTAAGAGAAATATTTACTGTGCTGGACGGTGCAGCTACTTTCGATCAACTTGACCTTTTCATTGCTAGTATCCCTTTGGATATTACTTCAAGTCACGCTTAACCAAATATTGTGTTTTTTAAACGATAGTTAGTACGAACAGGTTGCGTTTTCTTCAAATTCAGCTTTCTCGAAATTATCGCAGCCACATCAACTGCAAGTAGGGCTTGGTTAACCGGGATCCCGGTATTACCGACAATTTTTAATACTGTTCAATACCGGCATTAATGACCACTTAATACCGATATCCGGTATTAATTTTTTTTTGCTGTAAATCCACATTCATATCATTTTTATTTAACAGTTTTATTTTTTATAAGTAATTAGCATATTTTTCATATTTTTAGGTGTTGTCATGATTAAAGATTAAATATAATTTTGAAATTTACGTACAGGTGAAGTAATTTGTTTTTTGTACATTAAGACCTTTTTTGTACGTTAATTTTCCTTCAGTTCAGAGGGCGCACAGTGGGAGAAATAGCACCTGTTATGTTCAAATTACTTTACACCTCACATAGTTCAACTGTTTGAGCTGGTTTTTTTTATACCCTATACCACTATGTGGTTTGGGTATAATGACTTTGTGCTGCTGTTTGTAACTACCAAAAATATTTGACCTAGATCCATCTTTTATAATACCGATCGAATCAGAATCACTTTCTTAGTCGATTTAACGATGTCCGTCCGTTCGTCCGTCCGTCTGTGTGTAAATGTAAACTTTGTAATCAAACTGCAGGTCGCAAATATGAATATATTTTGACGAAATTTGGTATATAAGCTTTCGTTGGCAGAATGAACGCTATTGAAATTGTTGAGAATCGGTCCATGTTCAGACCTAGCCCTCATACGAATGACCCCTATGAAATCGACATAAATTGCCATAAGATCCAAATTGTCGTATAGATCTTAGTCAAATTGGGTTTGCATGTGTTTATTACATCCATAAATGAGTAGTCCAAAAACGATCCCTATGGGACAACTCTTAGTCATAGGCCACATATAGAGCTGCTTCCCGGTCTTCACTTAAATCTATAAAAAAAAAAACAAAAATATTGCACTGATTCATCTCATATTTTGTTTGTATATATTTTTACAAATTACAAGAGACTTTATCAACCACGGTCAGGATCGGTCCATTTTTGGACCTAGTCCCCATGTATATATAGCATCCGATATGAACTTTTTCATATCTGCAGCCACAAAAATTAATAAAAATGCCACTCAAATATGGTTTATGCTTATTTTCTATGTCCAATTAGTTGGACCTAAGAAGTAGGGTCTCTAAACGCATGGTATAGGGAATCGTATAGTCGCTCTAGACCGACTATAATTTTCTGACTTGTTTTAATGATCGTCTTGATTTTGGCTACAGATACCTGTTTTACAATTTTTGATTATGGCTCATATTTTTCTGGAATTGTTCTCCAAAAATTGGTTTTTACGAAAAAAAAAATATTTTTGGCGTAAATGTGACCCTACGGAAGAGAATCTTTGTTGCGATAAGTAATAAAAAACTGTCTGCGAGAAACTGCGGGGAAAAATTTTTCATTTTTCATTCTGAAAAAATTGTTGAGTTTCCATGAATAGTTCTTTTTATTCAATAAATTTTCTTTCAAAAGTTCATAATCTTCCAGTAAAAACATCGCTTCTCCACGAAAAGCTTTAAAACATTATGGCAGTTTTTTGGAAAAATTATAAATATAAAATGTTTCCACACAGTTTCACGCAGATAGTTTTTTTTAGCATTTATCGTAACGAACATGTTCTCAATATCGTCATCATCGATGTCTCCGAGTCATCTGTAGATTCTGAGCCAGTAATTTTTTTTTAATTTCGATAACATGAAAGAAAAATTATTTTGTTTTTTAATTTCCTTTCTTTTTCTACAGTGTAGTTTCGCTCTTTTGCGTTTTTTTAAATACCGGTATTAATACCGGGATCCCGGTATTAATATAAAGAAATACCGAAATACCGGTTTTGAAAATTTGGTCCGGTATTGCAAGACCTAACCGCAAGTCTTATAGTATGAAAACCTTTATATATTTGCAAAATAATTTGTCTAGATGGACAAATAACTTTTCTTTAAAAATAATTTTCAGGGTTGTCAGGATTGCAGGATTGAATATTATTGCTAGATTGAATTATGTAAAGCTGTGTGATATTTTTTAATTCACAAATCACGATTTTTAAGAAAAGGAATTTTTAGTAAATATCTATGTTGTCCAATAGTTATATGAAAAAAACAAAACTGCCCACGGAAAGAAATAAAATATCAGGAAAAAATTTCAAACCCTATAAAGCAAAAGAAAGAAGTCACTTATTATTCAAATATTTTTGCTTCGTCATTTTTAGGTAATTGTTCAGATTCGTATTTAGCATGCCAAATATATCAGTTTAAGCATCGAGATCTGATCTTAGGAATAAGTTGTATAGAAGAGCTATTGAAAAATTTTGACAAAAACATATACTATTTGAAAGGTATTTCTTTTTAGCCATTTTGCAGATTTATAGATTTTCCAATTTTTTCTCCTGTTTTGAGTAAATTGCATTCAAAGGTGCTACTAACACGTACATAAAATTATACAATGTGTGTGTTTGTTAAATTTGTTAATGTGTTTGTAATAAAAAAGAGTTTGTTTTTCTGTGTTGATTTGTGAATTGCCTATAATTGATTGGCATACCTTTAGGGCCTTTATTTAGTGAAAAAATAAAATTTGCACTCGAATTTCGAGGGCTGGAATCTGATAGTATATATATATATATATATATTTGAGTTGAAAGTTGAAACTGACTCAACTTTTTATTCATAAATACTAAAATTATTGTGCACTAAATAATAATAATTTAAACAATAAATAAATTGACTTGAAAAACTTTAAGATCAGATTATGTTGATATTTATGTCACTGATGGAAAATTAAAATCATTAAAACAATTTGTATTTTAGTACTAAATGTTAAAAAAAAAAAAAACTATCCTACCAGTAGGTAAGAATTTCTATTAAAAAAAAAAATACACTTTATCCTGCTTAAATTACTTTTAACCATCCTACTACATTTTTTTAATAGTTGCCTTGCTCCTGAGAGATTTTTTTTTTCAATTTTATATTTTGTCTAATTGAGTTTAGTTTCTTGACTTCTAATTGCATTTGATTTTTATACTTTTTTTTTAATTTTTTCTTCGTAATCCTTGCCGTTGTATATGTAACATTCTTAAAATAAAATCGTCTCGACACAAAAACACTCTACTACCCACTAAGGCTCTTTCCTTCTTTACCTTTGGGACCAAGAATTCTACCATCATAGTTGTAAATTAACGTTAACAGCATCATACTGCAACATTGTTCTAAAGTACAACAGTGTTATTTACTAAATCCTAGAAGCTAAAGTAACATTTAATATTATTATATTTAGTATAGTCGCGTTTGAAAATAATTAAATTTTATTGAACCTAAATTACATTATACAAAAAAAAAACAATCATAGTGTAATAATGACGGTGTAGCCAGTTTCCCTTTTTTTTATGTGAACACAACGTTATCCTCAAATTAGATGGGTTTTTATTTATAACCAACCTAAACTTGTTTGTAACCTATAAAATTTATTGTGTACATTTTTCTAATTTCAATTTTGTATTTTTTTTCAACGGCAGTTTTAATTAAAAACATACATATTAAATTAAAAAAAAAAAAAAAAAAACACATACACACATATTAAAAGCCACCAACATAAACGTAAATATCATTAAATGTGGCAAATGCTAGACTAATAAATGTGTTGCACCCATACTAAGCTCTCAACATTCGCACTAGCTCGTGTGCATGTGTTTGTGAATTAACACTTCTATGAACAGATGTGTGTAAAGTTAGTGTATGTGTATGTTTAATCTAAGTTGTAGTTAAACTAAATTTATTTTGTCACATTTGAACTTAATAGTTAAACTAAACTGTTTAGTATTTAGTGCCGTTAATTAGCGATTCCAATAAATTTTATTATAAATGCAACAAAAATAGTCATCGTACTTGGATTCCTTAAAAAGGTAATGTTATATAGACCATCCTCCGCCAGCATAGCTACAGCATTTGTTTTAATGAATAGGTTAATTATAAAAAGAGAAATAGTTAACAACTACGAAATGAATGGTATATCAGTTTGAATAAAATATAAAATTATATCAAAAAAATAAAAGAAAAACAAGTAAGAAAATTATAGTCAGTCAAGGCCGGCATGATACCCTATACAATGCGTTTCGAAAAAAGATCTTGGATCCAATTTTTCTGAGCCAATAAATGGATATAGAAATTAAGCATAAATCAAATGTTAGTGGTATCTATAATATTAATAGGCGATTTCTTGTGACCGATGTGTTGTTCCACCGCTTTATTCCGATTTTGACCAAGCGTTTATTATTTGAAAGGCATATCTTTTTAGCCATTTCGTAGATTTACAGATTTTTAAATTTTTTCCTTTATTTTGAGTAAATTGCATTTAAAATTGCTACTAACACATACATAAAATTATACAATGTAATGTGTGCGTTTATTAAATTTCTTAATGTGTTTCTAATAAAAATGAGTTTGTTTTTGTGTTGATTTGTGAATTGGCTATAACTGATTAGCATACCTTTAGGGTCTCTATTTAATTAAAAAATAAAATTTCCTGGAATTTGCACTCGAATTTCGAGGTCTGGAATCTGCTAGTTGTTATTAATTTGTGGCAGATATTAAAATTTAATATTTGATTTATTTTTTATATGGGGACTAGGGCTAAAAATTATCCCAAACTGCCCATATTCAACAAAAAAAAAGTGCATTATATGGTGATTATGACTCAGAATGGTCCTGTAGGGTTTATTTTTACACAATTGACTAGTGGATATAAAACAAACACATACAGCAAATTTTATCGATATATGTTTTGAACAAACATTAAATCCACCATTATTTCTAAGAACAGCTGTGATTCCCTTAGGTATGGATGAAATTACTTACGAAAAGTCTCTACCGAAATATTGTATCATGCTTATTTTCCCGTAATTCCTTTTTATTACTGCAGGGCAGCTTAGCAAGTTGTCGCTTCAGTTCAGTTCAAAGATTTTCTATGGGATTAAGGCCAGGCCACTCGACAACGTTCAAATTATGGTCCCGGAACTGCGCACTCACCAATTTTGATAAAAGCTTTGGGTCATTATCTTGTTGAAATTTAAATGCTAGTGGCATATTTTCCTCAGCATATGGAGGCATAATTGTTTGCCACAACTCCTTGCATACAAATCTATCTATTGTGTATTCAATAAGATATATCGGACCTACTCCTTCCCAAGAAAAACAGCCCCAAACCATTATATTTCTTCCCACAGTTTTTTTTTTTTTTTTTTTTTTTTTGGAAAATCTGAAAAAGAATTCCTTCCTTTCGGTCGACGTACATTTTTTTCGCATCGTTACCAAACAAACTGACTTTAGTTTCGTTGCGCCAAAGAATATTTCGCCACTTTTTTCACCTTCTAGGCCGCAGCTTGTTTTATCAGCTATGGCGAAGATTTTTCTCTTCTTTAAATTAGTCTGCCTGATGCCTGTCGTTCGGGATGATACGACAGCATTTCGTTGACATTGCAATATCTTTTAGTGCAAATGTTTTTTTTTACTTGTTCCGCGTCTATCAATATTTTTGGTGTGTAAACATCTATACGCTCATGGGGGTAAAAATCTATTTCACAATACAATCACAAAACCAGAGTAAGACAAAAACGGTGTGAGGTACGGTTATGTTGGTGAAAAGATGATGAAGTGTTTGGAGATAAAATGAAGACACGATTTCATTAGGAAGCGTTATAAAAACGTTTTGAATAACTAAAAATGAAAAATAAAAACTGAAAAGTTAAAAACAAAAACAAAAACTGAAAAATGAGGAAAGAAAAGTAAAAAATAAAAATAAAAATAAAAATAAAAATAAAACTGAAAAATTAAAAATAAAAACTGAAAAATGCAGAAAGAAAAGAAAAAATTAAAATAAAAAGTGAAAACTGAAAAATGAAGAGAGAAAAATAAAGAATGCAAAATAAAAAAATTTAAAATTAACTGTTATAATACCCATAATACCGAAAACACAAATCATATGAATTAGCACTTTTGCAATTATTCTTCTCTAATAATTGCCAGTGTACATTTTCTTCGTCTGGAATATTTCCTGACAGACGACATACATTTTATATTTTTTATTCCAAATTAAATTTAAACATAAGTTTGCTTCGTTCCCAAGATATAGAATTGCAACGAAACACACTTATGCTAAACATTTTTCAAGCTAAATTTAAAAACCAATAACATATAATTATATATAATTACAACAAATACATTTTGGCTAAACTAAAATTTGCTAACACAAGTTGATTTGTTCCCAAACTACACCGGAAACAAAACTCACTTATGATTTTCGAATTAAATACAAAAACTATAACATAAGTTTGCTTCGTTACCAATACATAAAAATGTACTGAAACACACTTATGACAAATACTTTTGGCTAAATCAAAATTGCTAACATAAGGTGTTTGTTACCAATGCATTTATATAGGAAACAAAACACACTTATGAAATGACGAAATGACAATTGTATCTAGAATAAGTTTTAGCTATAGAATATAAACCAATGTAAATTTGGAAATCAGTCAGTATGAAAAGTCAGTAATAAAGATAGTTTTAAACTGATCAGAAAAAAACCATTTGTCGTTTTTTTTATTTATTAAAAAAAAAGTTTTTTTTTTAAAGTATTGAAAAATCAATACATTAATTATTAACCAGTTGAAATAATAAATCTATAATATTAATAGGCTAGGCGATTTTTTGTTACCGATGTAAGTTTGCCAGTTTTACCCCGATTTTGACAAAAAATTTATCATTTGAAAGATATTTCTTTTTAGCTGTTACCCAGATTTACACATTTTCATCGTCTGGAATATTTTTTTGCCGTTTAAAGTTGCTAGTAACACATACATAAAATTATACAATGCTATGTGTGTTTATTAAATTTGTTAATGTGTTGAGTTTGATTTCTTCATTTAAAATGCGTTGAATTGTGAAGCATACCTTTAGGGTCTTTATTAAATGAAAAGATAAAGTTTCCTAGAATTTGCGCTCGAATTTCGAGTGCTGGAATCTGCTAGTAATAATAAATATTTTTATATTAACAGAGACCCTGCAGTTGTTTGCTATAAGCGATACATAGATGACGCTTTCTGTTTGATTTAAAAAAAGTGCCATAAAACAATCTTTAATTACTAAATGTTTATACATCTTCCCTCTGATGGAACTAACATAGTTTTTTTTTTCTTTGTTTTAAGGCATTTATAACGAGGTTTTCTGACCGTCCTAACGATACAGCAATATATTTGAAATATAACTTATAATATATTATTAATACAATTAATATAATTTATAAAATATAATTTAATTTAATATAATTTAATTACTTACTTTTGTCACTAAAAACTTTAGTTTTCACAACTTTAAACAAATCGCACCTTTTCCACTGTCCACGCCAAAATGCAGAAAATAAATTTTTAAGATGTATTTTTGTATGAGAATGTACTTTGTTAGGAGAAGGTATTTTTTAAGAAAATATATCTTTTTAACAATAGGTACTTTTTTTTAAAGAAGGTACATATTTAAGAAAATTTTCTTTAAAGAAAGGTTCTTTTGTCAAAAGCCCTTCTTACAAAAAAGCTATTTTTGAAGAAAAAGTAATTTTTTATGAAAATTTACTTTTTGAGGTAGAGTTACAATTTTCGGAAAAGATACTTTTTAAGAAAAAGTACTTTTTGAAAAAAAGTTAATTTGAAAAAATTATATTTTTAAAGAATATTCTCTTTAAAATGTTTTTTTTTTTTTTTTTTTTTGAGAAAAAGTATTTTGTTATAAAAAGGTATTTTTTAGAAAACTGTGCTTTTAAAAAAAATTTTAGTTTTGAAGAAATGTAACTTTCTTTAAAACTTCACTTTTTTAGCAAAAAGGGAATTTTTAAAAAAAATTTAATTTTTAAGAATATGCATTTACTTCTTAAAAAAGTTAGTAGGACAGATTGCTGTTATTTAAAAGAAAATGTTTTTTTTTTAAGGAAAAGCACTTTTTAGGAAAAGGAACCCGTTTTTTAGAAAACGCATTTTTTACTATTTAGCTACTTTTTAAGGGAAAATATATTTTTAAAGAAAAGGCCCTTTTCAATAAAATGTACTCTTTAAAAAAACTACTTGAAAAAGTTATTTATTTACGAAAACGTAATTTTTTATGAAATTAAAAGAATTTACTTTTTTAAGAAAATATACTTGAAAAAAAGATATTTAAAAAAATTACTTTTACAAAAGATTGCTTTTTTGAGGAAATGCACTTTTTTAAAAAAGTAATGCACTTTTTTAAAAAAGTGATTATATTATTTTAATAAAAGTTACTTTTTTAAGCATATAATACTTTTGTTAGCAAATGGCATTTTTTTGAGAAAATTTAATTTGTAAGAATATTAATTTTTTTAGAAGGTACTTTTTCAAAAGAAGAAACTATTATTTTTGTGAAAAGGTAGACAAATTTTAATTTTTAAGAAAAGGTACTTTTTAGTAAAAATTATTAATTTAATAAAAGATGCGTTTACTTTACTTTTTAAGAAAAGTTTTTTTTTAAGAAAAGTACTTTTAAAGTTACTTTTATAAGAAAATTTATTTTTTAATATGAGATTTTTCAAAAAAGACGCGTTTATAAATTAAAGCACATTTTAAGAAAAGTTTCTTGTTACAATAAGTTAACTTTTTCTAGAAAATTAATTTTTTACTTTTTTAAGCAAATCTACATTTCAAGAGAAGATACGTTTATAGAAAAAGCTGTTTTTATTTTTCTTAATCAGTGATTTTAAAAGTTAATACTCTTTAAGAAAAATCCTTTTAAGAAAACTTAATTTACTTTACAGACAGAGTCAGTCAGCCGGTAAGGATCTAAAGAACAACAACCACAAAAAATAAAAATTCAGAATACAAAAAAATTAGAATTCCAATAACCACATAAAAAGTAAATATTTTTAAGGAGAATTGTTAAATATTCTTCCATATTTCGAACATAAATATTTTCGCCAAAACTGAGAAAACAGCCAGCTGGTTTGGGCGTAATAAAGGTATTCATAGAAGAGCAAATGTTCCTTGTTATATAAAATCCATTTGTTATAAGGCTCGAAAATATATATGTTTTTTGGAAATGTCCCGATGTTTTTATAATTATTACAAGCGGAATAAGAAGCTGATAGTATACTCTCTAAAAAGTGGTGTATAGGGTGTAGAAATAAACTGCTTTTTATAAAAGTATTTTTGGATAGTCCTTCATTTAACTCTGAGTAGTATCTAATAGGCGATAAAGTAGATCACGGCATCCATTCTTTCCCATATAATATAGAACACTGTTATTTGAATCATCTGACTAGCAAAAATCCATTTCTAGAATTCAAAACTTAAAGTTTCAAATTTACTTCAGAGCAATTTAAAAATCTCCCACAATTGACTTGCCTATTTTTCGTTGCGAATTCCTTTAAAACAACATATGTTTCCAGTCTTTTTGTCATTATTTTTATATTTATTTTTATGGTTTATTTATGGTAGTGTATCATTTACACTTAATTAAAAGCCAAAGTTGAGCAGTAAAAAAAAATGAATGGCAGAAATAAAGAAATGATGATGAAAAAAAAAACTACAAAACAAGTTAGAAAATAACATAAAATTAAATAAAAGAAATAAGTTAAAATTACATACAATTGAAATATACACGAACTCATATATGGAAAGAGACTTGATATGTATGTTTGTAATTCATACATTTGTAAGCATATATGTATATGACTATTGTAAATTAGTGAGGCACTTATGAGCGAAGCACAATAATTTATGGAGTTCTACAAAAGCTAATATTTTAACTAAAATTATGTCGATATCAGATGAATATTAATATAAAATAACGTTCCTTACTAATTAGCTGATTTGCTGAATGCGTAACGCTGTATATATATAAACTTATGATTAAATGTCATTATCATTTACGATATTAGTAAAATAGGATACTAAGCGTTGTATAGCCAAATGGCTGACATTTTTTTTTGGAATGCCTCATCCAAATTGTGGACCAACAATTTATTGGATTGCCATACAGAAAAACGTAAAATATTTGTGAAGAATATAACATCGTTTATATTATGAAAACTAAACATTGTAGAGCTATAAAAACAATACATGAAATAGAGCATAAGGTTCCGTTCTTTCACGATAAATAGCAACCCTGGTGAATAAGTCAAGAATTTTGCAGTGAAACAGCTTCTAATAAAAATTCAGTCATTTTTGTGTTTTTAAGCTTTGTTTTAAATCATAAAAAATTGATATATATAAATCAAAGTGCAGTAAATTGAGAAAGTATGAAGTATGGCTGGAAAAGGAAAAAGTTTGAATAAGATAATTTGTGATCAATGCAGGATGTGTATCAAAGAAGAGACGGAGGAGTTTATAGAATGCGATAAATGCTCAAAAAAGTATCACTCACAATGTACTAAGTTAGATAAACGTCAGTTTGAGTTTTTGTTAAAAAATGAGAGAGAAGTTTATGCATGTCAATTTTGTGAAGAAGGAGAAGCAAAAAAAGGAATACAAAACGAGCTGCATGAAATCAAAACAAAGCTAGATCAACTGACAGAAATTAAAGAAACCATACATTTCATGTCACAGCAGTATGATACCATACTAAAAGGGGTAGCTTTCAAAAAAAAAAAAGATTGAGTGCAGTTGAAAAAGAAAACCATTTACTAAAAAAAGAAGTTATAGAATTAAAGTCATCTGTAAAATTGCTTAATGATACACGAGTGAAGAACGATTGTATTGTTAGTGGGTTGGAGGCTGCTGATGATGTTACAGCTGTGGATTCAGTTGTTGAATTATCAAGGAGTGTTGGAGTTGATATGGATGATCAATGCATTACAGATGCTTATTTTCTGCGCAACAAAAACAAAAAAGATTCAAAGAAAAAAACTGCCATTGTAAAATTTGATATAAAAGCTACAAAAAGCAAAAAGGTGATACTAGCACTGTTTTCGTCAACGATTTCCTTAGTAAAGAAACCTTAGACTTACTTAATTACGCAAGAGCACTGAAGCATGTTGGTTATAACCATGTTTATGCATGAAATGGAAGAGTTTTTTGTAAACGAAGCGATATTTCAAAACCCCAAATAATCAGAAGCGAAGACGACGTCGATCAGATCTTGTTAAATGCAACAAATGTTAGTAATGTTGAAGACCTTGGAACGAGCGATGATGATGGTGATAATGTTGCGTATGTTTCTCCCTCTTAAATATAATTATTATGCTTTTTTGTAATGTTTAATATCTCTTTTTTATTTTTTTCATGATTAATAATCAATACATTAAAAAATTTTCAAATTTTAATAATTATTTATTCAATTTAAATGATAAATTTTTAAATATAATTAGTGTTAACATAAGAAGCGTTTGTTCAGTATCAAAATTTAATCAATTTAAAAGTTTATTAGCAAGTCTTTCGAAACTACCAGATGTTATTGCTATTCAAGAGTCTTGGTTTGATGCAAAATTAACCCAACTTTATTCAATTCCTGGATTCTCTAGCATTCATTGTTGTAGGAATGACGGATATGGTGGTACGACCTTGTACATAAGCTGCAAGTTACATTTTACTGTTGGTGGTTGCAAAAGTGACAGTTTTGTGGACTCGATTTCAATACCAATAGAGAATTTTCATATTAATGGTAACCCTTTAGGTCTCAATCATTTTATCGTTCACAAAAATGTTTGGTCAATGAATTCCTGACCATTATGGAAAGGATTATAGATAATTATGCGCAGGGGCCGTTAATTCAAGTTGGCGACACAAATATTAATTTATTTCACAACTCCCAGTTTGCAGAACTATCGAACTTATTTTTAAATTACGATTGTCATAACTGTCATAACTTAGTAACGAGGCCTAGTAGTGAGACGTGTATTGATCAGGTGTTCAGTAACATTTGTGGAAATGTATTTGTTGAATCTGTTCAATGTCCATTGACGGATCACAACATAATATCTTGCAAGATAAGAAGTAATTTTATTGCTGATGGATCTAGTGAGATTCATAAAACGCATTGCGATTATGATAAAGTTAAGGAATGTTTACAACGTAACTTGAGTGAAATCGAATCCATTGACAATTCATCTGAATTAACTGAAAAACTTATATATTGTATAAATGATGCTATTAACAACTCAACAAGCTCTTCTAAACATAAAACCCAACTAAGATTTGAACTTACCCCATGGATAAATAAAAACCTGAAAGCTTTAATATTATATAAACGAAAATTGTTGGCGAAACGTCGTAGGACAAAAAACAAAAGGTATGACATCTTGCTGAAGAGTTTTGGTAGAGTTATTAAGATAGCTTGTAAATCTTCTCGGGACAATTATTATTATGACAATTTGAGCAGAGTGGACAAGGATCCCAAAAAATGTTGGAGATTTATAAATAATATACTCGGGAGAGTTCCGAAGAAAAATATTGATCTTACAACATCTGAAGGTGTAGCAATTTTTGATGATAAAGTAAAAGCTAATGCTCTGAACCAATATTTTGTTCAATCTGTGAAGGCTTTAAGGGCACAAATTCAAACGTTTCCTGCAAATAATTGTAATCTCTTCAGAACATTATCTCGAACTTCAAATAATTTCGTTCTACAGCTGGTTACTACAAATGAGGTCGAAATAGTAATAGATAATATGAATTTTAAAAAATCAACTGGTGTTGATATTATATCACCGATTTTAATGCATAAATGTAAAGAAATACTAGCTCCAATTTTAAAAAATATTTACAATAAAATTGTAACCTCTTCTAGTTTTCCGAGTTGTTTAAAAATCAGTAAAATTGTTCCTGAAGTAAAAAATTTTCGCCCTGTTGCTTTACTATCAACTATCGATAAAATCTTTGAAAAAATTATTCATCAAAAACTGTTATTATATTTTGATAATAATAATTACTTTTATAAATATCAGTTTGGATTTAAAAAAGGCTGTGGTACTGAAGAAGCGGTGATTAATGTTGTAAATTTCATATGTGATGGTATCGATAATGGTTCAAAAGGTGTTGCAGGTCTATTTCTGGACTTTACAAAGGCTTCGATTTAGTTGATCATGATGTATTGATACATAAGCTAAAATATTATTTGAAAATTACTTTCAAAACCGGAAACAATTTGTACAAGTCAACAGTGAGAAGAGTGAAATGCTAAATATTGAATGTGGAGTGCCACAGGGTAGTTGCTTGGGACCGTTGATATTTTCTATATATCTAAACGATATTTGTAACTTGAATCTTGTGGGTATTATATATATGTTTGCTGACGATGTTTGTCTATTTTGTCCCTTTAAATATGACTTGGCATTAAAGATAAAAATGGAACGGGATTTTTCATTGATACTTGAATATGCTCGATTAAACAGATTAATTCTAAATGCGAATAAAACAAAGTTAATAAGATTCAGACCACATGCTCATGCTTTGAATAATAATTTCAATATTTTTGTTGATGGCAATATAATTGATGAAACTCATGAGTCAAAATACTTGGGCATTACTTTGCAAAGTAATCTGTCATGGGATTCGCATATTTCTGAAGTCAAATCTAAGATTGCACCGGCTATTGGTATTTTGTATAAAACTAAAATGTTAGAATATCAGGCTCTCATTCAAAGTCACTTGAACCATATGGCAATAACATACGGTTATAAATCAACAAATGTTTTAAAATCACTGCAAAGTATGCAGAATAAAGCTTTGAAAACCATACATAATTTACCAATCACTTACTCGACATTATCTTTATATGGTAATGTGTGTAAATCAGTTATGCCTATTCATGTTTTATATAAATATCAGCTGCTTTTCTACGTCTTCAAATATTTGAGGAACATTGGCTATCGTACTGTTACTTTTGCTCAGAACCAATTAGTTATTCACACAAGGAATCAACAACATTTACGAATATCTAGATGCAGATTAGAAACAACCAAGCAAAGAATAGAGTATATGGGTGGTTTCGAATATAATAACTTGCCTGCAATATTAAAAACAATTAATAGAATATCTCATTTTAAAGCTGAACTTAAAAATCACTTACTTCGAAATCTTGAAACGCTTCTTTTGTAAATATGTAAATATGTAATTACTTTTATTTATTTTTTTTCTCTTATTATAAGCTGTAATCTGAGTTTTTGCCAGATTGCCTCAAAAATGCCTTTAAGGCGCTGAGGCCAATAAATCTGAATTGTAATTGTATTTGAAATTTTACTTAATAAATAAAAAACAAAAGTTCAAAACAGGCATAACACCGCACTCCAATGGAGAGGTGACTGTCATAGAACGAAAAATATTTATTTATATTTCCGAATCATTATTATACACGTTTTTTTTTCAATCATCGAATCACCTGTTAAAGTCGATTTAGGGAATCGATAAAAACGGTGCTCCGGTATTAGTTTCTCAAATTTCTTGAATAGCCAGGGGTTACACGGTCCAAAATGAGACGAATGCGGTAGTTCTGCATAGATAGGTACTTAATTTTGAGCCAAATAATATTCTGCTCATAATTCTGGCAGCTCTTCTGATGAAATTAATAATGTACCACACCACATTAATCAAAGTAAAATTTGCTTCATTTTTTGCGCAATATTGTTCGTCATTCATGGAGTCGTAGTTATAGATCTAAGTCAAATCACCAGAAAAAATGCATTCCATTTCGTTCAGGTATTCGGAACACATTTTATCAGAAATATTACTGAAATATTAATGTGTACCATTCGAGATCTGTTGGGTTTCAAGTCCAAAATATATTTCAATGTTGTGTTTACTGAACCTTTTGAAATAAAGGCAGTATCAGCAAGATCTCTAAATGTAACCGACGATTACGCAGCAGCTAAATGTTGTTCATATGAGTTTCTTCAACACTTTCTCTGCACACTTGGAATTCTTAATACTTTATACCACTAACATTTTTGTTCGACATAGCCTGGTAGTCGAAAGGCTTGTGCAATATTCTTAACGTTTCTGCGGCGAACAAAGTTTAATTAAGCTTGATTATTCCACGAAGTCAGATATTTCTACAATCGCCAAATTTACTTTTAGTTAATATCGTGAACGAGAGCTTCTATTCAATCAATTGAGATATTCCCATGAAATTTGGCAGATATGTTACTACCTATAAGTTTGTCTATAAGTTTTTCATTCCATTTTCGATAATTAGGAAACATAAATTCGGGGCCGAAATATATATATATATATATTCTTGATGCTTATGACAAGTAAAGTGGATATAGAGATGTCCGTCTGTCCGGCTATGGAAATCACGATCACACCCACAATTGGTCAGGTTGGTAGATCATTTTTAGTGAACATACTTCACTGATATACAGTGCTAGAGAAATGGGGATTTCACGTAATTATAAAGCGTTGTTATTAGAATATGAAAGCATACATAAGTCAAATCGTTCTTAAGTCCACTTAGGCGGTTATCGCTTTAACCACAGATATATGGATTGGCACGTTGAAGCTGGTTGACGCTGCAACTGCTGCTTTTTTATTTTTTATTGTTGTTAAAATACTCAGGAGATGATGCCCCCTACAAATGCAGTGCATTATCCTGATTTCGGGAATATATGTTATGGGAAGAAGGAGAGATGGAGTAGTGTTTGTGGATATTTGACTTAAATTTTATTAGATTATAACTGTCAGGAAAGACCTGTGCGGGGACTTTATTTCACATACGGCTAGTTCGACTGATAAACGAGTTCTCTCTGTAATGCGTTGTGCGGTCAACTGGACAATAGACCGAAACTCGGGCACTTGGGATAAGTTCGCTTATCCCAGAAGAACATTTCCCATGGTAATATCTTAATAGAAAAAGTGCTACACACCTCGGCGATGTTCCAATGAGTCAATAGAGTTAGATAGCCTACAGTCATTGATGAGCACCAACGCCCTCTTTTGCTTATGGTCCAGTAGCTTCGAAATAGATTTTGAAGCTCCTGCCCATATATGGGCGTTGTATTTCATTTTCGCTCGGATGTAGGTGGTATATATTTTGAGGAGATCAGAAGGAGTGAAGTAATTTTGCACCGTTTTAGAAAACCCAGACACTTGAATGCTTCCTTCGACACTTGAAAAACATGCTCCATCCAACGGACATCACATTGAATTCTAATGCCTAGGACATCAAGAGTATCGGATTCCTTAACACCTATCCCACCCATATATAAAGATGACATTGTTCAATCCATGGCCCTATGGGTCAACATACAATATTGAGTTTTCAGCGCATCAAAATCAACCTTGTTTGCTTTACCCTACTCGGAGATTGTTAACAGGTCATGCTTGAGCGTGTCATTCGTTGTGCGCCTTTTGCCCCCCCCCAACCTCCAAGAAGCTTGACCTACAATTAAAGGAAAATGAATGCTGTCATCTGCGAAAGGCAGAAAGATAAGAAAAAGAGAAGGACAAAAACGCCATGCATCATTTTTGGGGCTGATCTTGATATTTTGCCTTTGCCTTTTATTATACAAAAACAATTTTTGGAAAACATCTTGTATTTCATCTGCGTCATTATCTTCTTCCTCCTCATATTCTTCGTTGTCGTTTTTGTTTAATTCTGCATCATAGTTATGATATATACATATTATATAAGACACCCTAAAAGTGTGTACCTGGATTCCGTTAATAGATCCAGTGCATTCCCCTACACATTTGTAAGTTACTTTCTTCGATTCTAATGCCGGTTTTCTCAATGTATCGTCAAACTGCCTGTTACTTAACCAGGACATAAATTTATTGGACCGATAAACTGCCGGTTAACAATTTTGGTTTTCTCAATGTACCGATAAAAACATTATTTTCAGTTGGCAATGCCTCTCAAAATTGATATGAAAGTTGGGAAAATAATTTATCTGTACGATAAATAAATAACTGGCAGATGAGTGCCGGTTAGCTTTGCGACAATATAGAAGCAAACCAGACATTGAGAAAACCAAATTTCTTTAATCGGCAGTTTCTCGTTAGGATAGAAGATAATCGCCTAATGAGAAAACGGGCATAAAGCTTTGAAAGCAGCAAGATTATCCGACGAACTATTAGTGGCTGACGAATCCATATCCCGTTCTACTGTTATTGTCGCCACAGTGGCTGAAATCGTTTTTCATTGGCCAAAATTCTATAACTTTTGAACCGATCAAAATAATAAAGTAATTTTTTTAGTGGATAGATATTTAGTTCAGCTTGATTTAGTTTTGATTACATTAAAATTGATTGAGGACTTATTAAGGAATTCTAGGTCAAAGTTGGACTTTTGATTTTTTTTTAACTTTTAGAGTGAAATATGTGTTTATTATTTTTTTTTATTTATTAAAGAATTTAATATTTGGATTTTAATAATTATTATAAACATTTTTTGTGATAATGGTACTTTTTTAATGTTACACTCAAAAAATTTTTACTTTCAAAAAAAATAGTAAAATCAACTGGAGATTTTGCTATTATTACTGAAAAATTAAAAATTTTTTGTTTTCAAATTTGTATACACTCAAAGAATATTTACACTTAAAAAAAAAAACGTTAATAATATTATCAAAAAATCTTTCAATAACAACAGAAAAATTTATTATTTTTTGCTGTCAAATTTGATAATATTGAAAAACATTTTAAAAATAAAAACTGCAATAGATTTTAATTGCATTTGTAACAATGGTAGGTTCTGTTTATTATTATTTTTTGCCAATACTATGTTTTTCGTACTTAAGTAATAATGAAAGACAATTATAATTATTATTCATATGATTCAAATATTCATTGCAAATATTCCATATTTTGTTCTGTGTTATTTCTGTTCTTTAGTAGTTTTTTGACTTCTTCATCTAAATCCCTATGTTCCACTTTTCATTGATTTCGAATACTGGAGATGAACGGATCTGACATTGCCAATAATATATTAAAAAGATCTTCATTTGTGGAATTTCGTGAAATTTTTCTAGTATTGTGCTCTCTATAAAATTTGTAATCCTTATTCCTTTTTCCCTGAGAATCCTCTGATCGATCTCCAAGTAGCACCAAATGATATTTAATGATATCTTCTTCATGATAAAGGATTTTGTGAACTGTTGCAGACATATTTTTCCATGGGTAGTTGGTTGTATATATTGCAGTTTGCTTAGCATAATCTCCAAATTTTCTAGAGTCAATTTCTTCATTAAATCTGAAAATAAGGTCTAAATCCACTTCTGTTATTTCAGATGCTGTTTCTGGATCTGAAAAGAATCTTCTTGCGGTATTGCCATCATTTGTATTGCCTGACCCTTGTTTTGGCTGATTTATAATCAATCCAAATTTGCGATATTCATCTTGAACATGTTTCTTTTTTGAACTTCTTACCTCTTTGTTGGTTTCGTTGTTTCTTATTGATCCTGAAGACCCGAAATCCAAATCATAACTGATTTTTAGTATGTGTTCCATAAGTCGTATTCTTGCATGTACCTAAAGCACAAATTTAATATACCATTGTATACGAGTACTTATAGGGCTGTTTAAGTTATAGTAATTTGAATTTTTTTTAGAGTAATTTCATTAAAATGAAAAAAGTGTTCTACCCACGGGTCGTCACGGGTGCAAAAGTATATATAGGGTTAAAGGGGATACTTTCACCTTTCTCAGAGTGGTATACATTTCTTGTTTTGTTCCCTAGAAGTTCTATTCCAATTAAGTTGAAATTTGAAAAAAATATAGAAGTTTCAAAGATATTTCATAACGCCTCTAATATTAAACGGTAGAACTGTGACCACTAACAACAACTAAACACTGTAATCCTACTGACATTATCAAAAAGACCGCAGGTCATTATCGATGATAGTGTGCGAGTAGTAACCATTTATTTTTGATAAAAAACAACAAAAAACAACTTTTTTTTTTTTTAAATTAAAAAAACAGTTGAGTTTGACAGCATGCACGCCCACAATTAGCGATAGTTTAACATAATTGAAATCAAAATTTCAGCCACAGTTTGTCGTTGCTATGTAAATTCCATGAATGTCGGGCTGAAATACATTTCATTTATTCGGAAGTCTACATGTATCCCAGTAAATGCTACATCCTGCAACCGTATTCATCTTTCAACCAGCGGAAAAAACTGAGATCTGTTTGTGACAGAGTATGCCGCGCAGTCTTATATGAATTTAAACAAACAAAAAACATTTGATATTGAGGCTGAATAATTCCAAACTCAATCAATAAAGTGATAAAGATCGAAAATAAGATTTTTTATTTTTATAGAAAATAATAAAAATAAGTGATATATAATCGTTTTCTCGATTAATCTGTGCCCCGACCACTAAACGGAAGTTAGTGGTTTGTCCGTTAGAGCATCGCTCAACATCAGATGACTTCCTTGAATAGAGAGATCCACCCGTGCTCATGAATGAACATATCCATAGACTTGATATACAGTATAACCTCCAGCCTCACCTGTGATGGTGATCTATGGTATTTAGTAGTGTCCTGTTAGGACAATCTCTGTATCGTCTCGAGATTGGTAAACCTGGCTTTTATATCTAAAGACTTCCACCACACCACCATTCACTAGAATAGCAATAGCTCTACCATATGTTAGAATATTTATGTGTATATCCAGTGCATGATTTTCGATTTAACACTCCATCTCATGCCAAAAGCCTTCTTAGTGTTTTCCTCTGTATTCACTTTTATGATTTGGATTTAGGTAATTTGTACTATTTGTATATAATCATATAATTGAATGAATGAAATAAATAAAGTTAGAAATAAATTTTCACATATTAGGTGAGATATAATTTTTGAAAAATATTCCTGTACAAATATGTGCCACCTTTCAAAAAAATCACATCCACTTTTATAAAACAACCAAATCAAACGTTGGCCAAATACAATCGAGTAGTACCCAAAAGCATTTATTTCAATCATGTCCTTTTTTCAATGATTTTATTGCACAAACCTTTATGCGTTATGGTTGTAATATATTTTGCTATTTTGTGTATGTGTGTTTATGTGTGTGGGTGTGTGTAAGTTGTTGGAGTGAGATGAGATCTAAGAAATTGTACAATATGCTTAAAATACTACCAGAGGCTGTTGGCGGATTAAAGTAATAATAATAATATTAAAATTTGCTTTAATACTGCGATTTTATCTTCACAAGTTGTAAAATTATTACAAAAGAAATTTTTGATTTAAATTTGGCAAAAATGTTCACTACGACTTTAATAAATTTTTGTTGAGGCTGGTTCGAATCGTACTTCGAATGAATAAATATGAAATAAACAAAAAATAATTATATTTCTTTCGGTGCAAGTAAACAAAAACAATTCTCGACCATTAATTTAAAGAAATCTACATTGGATTTTGCTACGAAATTATTATCTAGAACCATCATCTGAAGGTTCATCTCCACTTCTGTACAATATTACGATATAGAAGATAAAACCAAGGTCTTTAAACTCCGACTTAATGGACGATCCTCTTTAATAATAAAATGCGTTATATAGAAAAGTAGCACTAGGTAGCGATAACAAGTCTTTCTGGATTATGCACAATTTTATCCTGATTTGAATTTCTTGTAAATGTTCTCCAGGCCTTTTGTTTCTCCTCACTAATTATCAAAATTGGTAGATTGGTTTGGAAACAACACTTCACGCAAGCATTGGACAAACGACAAACATAGCACTGAAACCAAATAAAACAACAAATGACTTATTTTCAAATATAAAAAGAAAAATAGAAAAAGAAAGACGATGTAACGTAATTTACCAAATACAGTGCAATGGAAACGAAAACGAAACCTGCAACGACATCTACATAGGGACAACATAACGACATTTAGAAACATTAAAAGAACATGCAAAAACAATAGAACAAAAGAAACCAAACACAGCTTTGGCACAACATATGATAGATAAAAACAACACAGCTGACTTTACAACAACAAAAATTTTAGACAAAGAAACTAAACAAAACAAACGAATGACATTAGAAAGCCTCTACATCAAAATGTACCAAAGCAAAACAATAAACAAAAAAGAAGATTTTGACAACATAAGCGCGGCTTACAACGCCTTATTAGAACGTTAGAATTGACGTAGAAAAATAGTTTAAGGTAAAATATCTTTAAATGTGTAAATTTCTAATGTTTTACTTATTGTATATGGGGGGGTTTCATGTCAAGTGCACCAAATTTTGGAACCGATGTCTTCCGATCGAGATGAAATTTGCACCAAGGTTAGTACTATCGGATAGAAGTTTAGACACAATTTTTCAGCAAGATCGGTCAAGAGCTCTCTGAGTTAGAGGGGATCAAAATTTGACATTTTGGCCAAACAGGTGTTTTTTCTCATCCATGTAACTTATTACCTATTGTTCTCTGAAAATTTTCTCACAAATAGTTTAGATAGCTATTTCTACAATATTTCGGAAAAAAAATCTTAAAAAAAAATTTTTTTTTAGACTTTTTTTTTTGGTAAATCAAAGCATTTTTTGCCTTTTTTTCAAAAAGGGCATTTTTTTTTCATATGAAAGCTTAGGATTTTTCCTTTAAGAACTTTTTGGTCGCTTAGTGGGATGGGAGTGGGATATCTATCAAAATAAATGTTTTGTAACTCAAGACAACGATTTTTCAATTTTTCACAAATGCACTATTTTGAATCATTTCCCATTTGTGTGTAAAACCTTACAAATTAAACTTATACTGAGAAACTAGACAAATTAAACTTTCCGAAGGTATGTAACATACCCAACTAAGATTTCATACCCTCGATACTGTAATACCCAGAATATGTTAACCTCAGGAAAAAAATAATTTTTTACTATAGAAATGTTGAAAAATTATTATTGTTTATTTATTTGTAACTAGATGTAACCCGGTGTGCTTCGCTACACCCTCCCCCTCCCCCCCTTCCGAATTGTTATGAAAGGGCTCACGCAAAGTCCCAAGGCTCTCACTAATACAGTAATTCAGATATTTCACATTTAATATTAAGTTTGTATGGGGAGTGCCACGCGCATTTATCCAATCCCGCCCATTTTTTTGTCTGACTACTCACGTTAATAATAGATGACCTGAGACAAATTTGCAAAGCTTTCTCTATCATAGTACTTAATATATATGATATTAAAAATTTACTTTGTATGGGAGGTACCACGCCCACTAAATATATTTAAAAAACTTAAAGCATGCAGCAAGGTGCATGTAGCTGCCCATGAGAAGAAGATGGATTATCCATCTGGCAACACTTAATATTGACCTTGAACTTAGAATATCATTTGGCAATTTTTCTTTTTAGCGAGTTTGATTTTGAAAATTTTTGTTTTTTGGGCGATTTTTATTTTTCGCGATTTTTGGGTTTGGCGATTTTTGATTTTGGCGATATATTTTCCACGACAAATCACATTGATAGCTAATTAATTTGTTAAAAGACTGTCGCTTTCGTAGTGCTTCATATTTTTTATATAGGAGATGCAACGCCCACTAATCCCATCCCGCCCAATTTTTATTGGACTACTCACATTAATGTCGAGTCTTTCCCTATTATAGTACACCAGTTATATGATATTAGATATCTACTTTGCATGGGCGGTGCTACGCCCACTGCTCCGACCACGCCTATTTTTTTGTTAGACTAGTCACACAAAGAACCGATGAGCTCACGCAAAGCCACAAAGCTCACTCTTTTACAGTACTCCAGATATATAACATTAAATAGTTACTTTGCATGGGGAGTGCCACGCCCATTGGTGTGAACTCGCCAATTTTTTGTTCGTCCACTCATACTAAGATCTGATAGGCTCGTACAAAGTGTCAAAGCTTCCTTTTTAGCACACCAGTTATATAATATCATATATTTACTTTGTATGGGCGGTGCCACGCCCACTTCTCCGATCATGCCCATTTCTCGTCTAACTAATCAAATGAATAATTTATGGGCTCACACAAAGTCCCAAGACTCTCACTATTACAGTACTCCAGATATATGTCATTTTATATTTACTTTGTATGGGAGGTGCCACGCCTATTGGTCCGATACTGCCCATTTTGCATCGGACTACTCACATTCATAATAGGTGACATCAGAAAAATTTGAAAAGCTCTCTCTATCACATTACTCGAGATATATAATATTGAACAATTACTTGTATGGGAGGTACCACGCCCACTTATCCGATCCTGCCCATTTCCGGCGTAGCTACTAATATTAACAATAGGTGACCTCACACAAATTTGCAAAGCTCTCCCTATCATAGTACTCAATATATGTATATGATATTAAAAATTTACTTTGTATGGGAGGTGCCACGGCCACCAAAAATATTTAAAAAATTATAGCCTATAGCACTTCCCATATCCGTAGTAAGACTCTTTGAAATTTTCAGGAAGATCAGATGGGTAGTTACGGAGATTACCTCCTACAAACAAACAAACAAACAAACACACATTACCTCTTTATTATATTAGTATAGATTAGTATAGATAAAATTTAAATTAATATATAATAATAATATTAAAAATAAAAAGATAAATAATTTGATAAAATTTAATCTTAATTGCATTAGATCCATTTATATCATAACTGTTTTTAAACTTAATTTATTGTAGCTGATGAAGTATTTAAGTCTTGTAAATTTTTAAATACCCAGTCTTTCATCCAGCTTTTTTGTCGCCTTTATTTACTGCGTTTTTTCGCTGTAGGTTTATTTCGCTGTAGGTTTATTTGTTGGCTTTGGAAAGAAATCGCATTGAATAGAGGCAGAAAACTTTTTCAACTTGAGTCTTCCATCGATAAGCGGTATAAAAGCATGGTAGTGAGCGGTGCCATCGATTGTTACCGCAGCATCGAATCTGCTCTTCAGTGTTTTCAATGTTTCCTGATGTTCCTCTTTGCTACTAAAAACAATTTTAGTTCCTTTACAATAATTCTTTGAACATTGGAATAAAGCAGTCGCATCTAAGATGCGATCTTGATGAGAGCACTGGAGTCTATACTTCGCTGCATTTCTTTTAAAGTTTGCTCCAATACCATCACATGCTCCTTTACCATGAGCAGTAGGATGAAAATTCCACTCAGCTGGCATTCCAAAATCTTTTTCATGAGCCATAAGATTTGCGAAGCTACTTTTGTTTTTAAAATGTTGACGAGCTCCGTCCGAAACGTAGTATACCTTCTTTACTGTAAATTTAGGTTTTAGAAATTTTAGTATTCTCTTCTGGTACTCATAAACTGCAACGCTATCATGTTTTAAATCGTCGGATATGATTGCCATACTTTTGTGTTCCAGTTTTTCAGCTTTCATGTAGTAAATAACTACTGTGAATATAGTTGCTTGGTCGTTATTGAAGTGGAATGCTTGTATGGCATCCTGAAGAACATATTTATAGTTTTCTGCGAAATCATAAGAAATAACGAATTCACCAGACTCCAAATGTATCTTCAAATCCTTGAAGAATGGCCATTGCTCTTTGACTAAAAAGTCATGGTTTCTCAAGTTTAGCAATCCTGTACACATTTCTTCCACAAAATCATCCACATTTAAAATGATTGTTTTCAATGTGCATCTGTCAGTCTGAATCCAAGAATCAAATTTGACCTGCTCTATATATTCTCGATCTAAAGAGTTGATTAAATTTTCTTTGATGAATGTGGTTTTATGGCAATTGGTACATTCACCTAAGTGACAAGAAGTTGTTGCATTAGGACACATAGTCAATTTAAGGCAATCGCGTTAATCGTGTAAATATTCTGCCGAATCATCTGTTAAATACTTTTAGTTGATTTCCTTCAACATCAGTTTAACATTTTCCAATTTTAACATCCTCGTGTTCAGATTGAAATATTGCAAATAACTCTTTCAGGTTATAGAGAACCATTCTCTTCTGTTATGTTATGAAGGTATGTTACATAACTTCGGAAAGGTTAATTTGTCTAGTTTCTCATTATAAGTTTTATTTGTAAGGTTTTTCACACAAATAGGAAAAAATTCAAAATAGTGCATTTGTGAAAAATTGTAAAACCGTTGTCTTGAGTTACAAAACATTTATTTTGATAGATATCCCACTCACATCCCACTAAGCGACCAAAAAGGTCTTAATGGAAAAATCCTAAGTTTTCTTATGAAAAAAAAAATGCCCTTTTTGAAAAAAAAGGCAAAAAATGCTTTGATTTAGGAAAAAAAAGTCTAAAAAAAATTTTTTTTTTTAAAGTATTTTTTTCCGAAATATTGAAGAAATAGCTATCTAAACTATTTGGGAGAAAATTTTCTAAGAACAATAGGTAATAAGTTACATGGATGAGAAAAAACACCTGTTTGGCCAAAATGTCAAATTTTGATCCCCTCTAACTCAGAGAGATCTTGAGCGATCTTGTTGAAAAATTGTGTCTGAACTACTATCCGATAGGACTAACCTTGGTGCAAATTTAATCCCGATCGGAAGACATCGGTTTCAAAAGTTGGTGCACTTGACATGAAACCCCCCATATTTGTATTATAATATAAAAAATTAGCCCTGAAGATGTCAACAATTGTTTGACGAAACGTTGGCGAAAATATAAAACTGTGTTTTAATACACTACGATCAAGCAGCTTATAACGGGTGATTTTTTTGAGGTTAGGATTTTCATGCATTAGTATTTGACAGATCACGTGGGATTTCAGACATGGTGTCAAAGAGAAAGATGCTCAGTATGCTTTGACATTTCATCATGAATAGACTTACTAACGAGCAACGCTTGCAAATCATTGAATTTTATTACCAAAATCAGTGTTCGATTCGAAATGTGTTTCGCGCTTTACGTCCGATTTATGGTCTACATAATCGACCAAGTGAGCAAACAATTAATGCGATTGTGACCAAGTTTCGCACTCAGTTTACTTTATTGGACATTAAACCAACCACACGAATGCGTACAGTGCGTACAGAAGAGAATATTGCGTCTGTTTCTGAGAGTGTTACTGAAGACCGTGAAATGTCGATTCGTCGCCGTTCGCAGCAATTGGGTTTGTGTTATTCGACCACATGGAAGATTTTACGCAAAGATCTTGGTGTAAAACCGTATAAAATACAGCTCGTGCAAGAACTGAAGCCGAACGATCTGCCACAACGTCTAATTTTCAGTGAATGGGCCCTAGAAAAGTTGGCAGAAAATCCGCTTTTTTATCGACAAATTTTGTTCAGCGATGAGGCTCATTTCTGGTTGAATGGCTTCGTAAATAAGCAAAATTGCCGTATTTGGAGTGAAGAGCAACCAGAAGCCGTTCAAGAACTGCCCATGCATCCCGAAAAATGCACTGTTTGGTGTGGTTTGTACGCTGGTGGAATCATTGGACCGTATTTTTTCAAAGATGCTGTTGGACGCAACGTTACGGTGAATGGCGATCGCTATCGTTCGATGCTAACAAACTTTTTGTTGCCAAAAATGGAAGAACTGAACTTGGTTGACATGTGGTTTCAACAAGATGGCGCTACATGCCACACAGCTCGCGATTCTATGGCCATTTTGAGGGAAAACTTCGGAGAACAATTCATCTCAAGAAATGGACCGGTAAGTTGGCCACCAAGATCATGCGATTTGACGCCTTTAGACTATTTTTTGTGGGGCTACGTCAAGTCTAAAGTCTACAGAAATAAGCCAGCAACTATTCCAGCTTTGGAAGACAACATTTCCGAAGAAATTCGGGCTATTCCGGCCGAAATGCTCGAAAAAGTTGCCCAAAATTGGACTTTCCGAATGGACCACCTAAGACGCAGCCGCGGTCAACATTTAAATGAAATTATCTTCAAAAAGTAAATGTCATGGACCAATCTAACGTTTCAAATAAAGAACCGATGAGATTTTGCAAATTTTATGCGTTTTTTTTTTAAAAAAAGTTATCAAGCTCTTAAAAAATCACCCGTTACAATTGGTGCAATCAAATATATATACATATATTTTTTTTAATTAAATATAAATGGATGTAGCTTACCGCGTTTCCTTTGTAAGAAAGTAGAAAAACTCCTGCTAATCATTATTTTATGCAGAATAGACACTCAAACTCTACTTGGGTGACTCTATTTTCATATTACTCTTCTCTTTCTTTTAACTACCAAAATAAGCTATTTTCAATTAAATTACATGATATTCAATAAACCAATTACATTTTCATATACCTTTAAAGCTAAGGTAAAATATATTCAATATTTGATTTCACAATTTATGCATAAAATTTTGTATTTTTTTTTTTTTTTGTGTTTCTCGGATTACTCCGTTCCCCTTTAAACTGGTAAAGGATAGGAGAATTATTTGGCTGCTCCCTAGGGATAAAACGCCATCAATATTGTCAGAAGATTTTCGGCTACAGTTTCACCTCCACCAACCTTAAAAAGTCCGTCATCTCACGGTAAGCTTCCACCTTTTCGTTAATAAAAAATGAGGTAGTATCTCTGTATCTCTCCAAGACTGGGTACTTGATTCTTTGATGTGTGTATTTTGCACACCTGAATATAATGTGGGAGTCGTCTTCAACTTCGTTACACAATGAGCAAATATCATCATCCAAAACATGCATCTTCGCCAGCGAGTGAGGGCTAAAAGAATGTCCAGTCATGATGCGGTTCACCTGTTTCACCTGTATAGCATTCATGCCCGATCGGTCCATAAACCATGGTCTCCTTCTCAAGGACGGGAATATCTTCTTATACTCCCTACCCTTTTCACGGCCTCGTTGAACATATTCTCCTTCCCATTCTTCCCATAATCTCCTCTCAATTTCCCTTACCGCTTCATTTTTTGTCCATTTGACTTGTAAAATTTCACCTTCTTCAGTCGCTCTCTTTGCAGCATCATCGACTAGTTCATTTTCAGCAATACCCTTGTGTGATGGAATATAGTGGATCTCAACCTGCTGTAGTGCCGCCTTATCAACAAGTTCATGAATGCTCATGCTAATATCGTTATTTTCACCATCCTCAAGGGACAGGCAGCCACTTTTACTGTCCGCCAAGATTGCAATTTTGCCCATATTGAGATCGATCGCCAAATGAATTGCCCTCTCAATCATGATCAGTTCCACTGACATGGATGCGAAATTTTTCGTCAGCTTATAGAGCTTCATCGTCTCCGTTCTTGGGTGATAAATTGCCCCCCCAGCACAGTTATCCTTTATTGATCCGTCCGTGTAAATGAGCTCAAATCCCTGCCCTTGAAGTTTTTGTTTTTTCTCGTGAAATACTTGTCGAATAATTTCGGGGTTTGTTGACCACTTACTGGTATGGTAGAAACAATCAACTATCTTTATCTTCCCCGATCTCATTCTGGGTATGCTGTTGTCCATTATATCATTCAAAATGTTTCTGTATTTTCGAAACGTTTTATAATAACCGGTGTCAATTGGTGTTTCTTGTAATGGTAAGGTTTCCGCCATTGGCATTTTCATGTGAAAAACTTTGATTAAATCCTTTGCCGTTGCCAGTTCAATTCGATATTTAGGAGGTAATTCAGCCGCCATGTGGTATATAAGGTGTACCGGTGTCGATCTGATCAAACCCAGGGATTTCCTCATATGAAGATTCGCACTTGCCTGGAATTTGCTCAAGGCGCTCTTAGAAATATTTGCAAATGATGATGCTGCGTACTCCATCTTCGAACGTACAAACGTCTTGTAGAATTGAATAGCCCTCCTAGGGTCAATGCCAAAAGTACAACCACTGATTATCCGGAGGAAGCCACATGTACGTTTAACCTTTTCCACCACCTCAACAACATGGGGGACGGAGGAGTTGTTCGCCGCCACCATCCTTCCCAGATATCTAATCTCTCGGACCTCCGCAATCGTGACATTGTCAATTGAAATGTTCAGGTTCTGCTTTCGCCTACCGAAAGATGTTATCGTTGTCTTATTTAGATTTATCTTCAAATCAAGATCCTTACTGGCGACCGCAAATATCTGAACTCTATTTTTCAACCTGTTTCCAGCATCCCCCCATGAGTCACCAACACAAAGTATAAAAAAATCATCCGCGAACTTGTATATATAAGTGTTCTCATCCTCTATTCGGTGCAGTGAGGCGGTGTAAAGGTTAAATAATAGGGGGCTTAATCCACTGCCCTGGGCCAGTGCTCTACCCGTGTATATTTTCGCCCCACCAAGTATTAGCGTTCTGTTTCTCAGAAAGGATATAATCCACATTATAATGCTCCTGTTGAATCCCCATTTAATCAAAATCTCTTCAAGTTTGTCCGTGTTCACAAAATCGTATGCCTTCTCCATATCAATGCATGCCGCCACGACCTTAAATTTTCCGCTCCGAAGTATCATTATGGTATTAATAAGATCATTTATGCAGTGTGTGGTGCTTCTGTTCTTACGGAAGGCATATGATCTGTCCGGAAGCAGACTCCCCCGCCTCATATGCTCCTCCATCACCGGTTTGATCAAACCTCCAATGCATTTATACATTACCGAGATCAGACAAATGGGTCTGTATTTTGTTATGTCTGTGACGTCTTCACTTTTGGGTATTGGGTGTATCTTAATTTCCCTCCATATTTCTGGAATTACTCCTGGAATTTCCATACCCCATTCAGAACATTAAATAGCTTCACCCTTTCACTATCCGACAGGCCCAAGATCATGCCATATGACACACCATCACATCCCCTTGCCGACCCAGGATCGCGTGTTTTGACGAAGTCATAAAAATCCTCTTATTCAAAATTAGGTCTGCTGTCATCACCCGAATATTCTGTTGTTGTTGTCGCCGGGATCAAAGCAATAAATTTCAAAAATTCTATATTCTCCTCCTGGGACCAACAATTTTTCACCTTCCTTAAACGCTCAAATTTCTTCAGGTTATTCATCTGACTCCACATACCTCTTATCGAGACCGGACTTGATAACTCATCCTGTAATTTTCTAAAGTTTTCATGTTTACGCTTCCTGATGTGATCCTGGAAGATCCTCTCCGCCTCGGTAGCTCTTTTTCCATTTTCAAACTCT